>JABEEN010000088.1:0-64597 GCA_013363205.1 Fusarium tuaranense | reverse complement strand
ACCTTATAACTAATATATATACCCTTTAAAGGGTACCCTTACTAAAGTATAATATACCTAATTAAATATCCTTTATTTATTTATAATAAGTTATACTATGGCCTTATTACTAACCCTAACCCTATTCGGACTACTAATTTATTTTATCTAAATAATTCCCGCCTATCCTAACCGCCTTATTAATCTCACGATAAATCCCTTAATGCTCTTAATTAGACTTTATAGCTATATAAACAAATCCATCTCTAGCATTAGATACTGTGTGGAGGCAATCCACCCGAGCATCATGGCTGCTAGCGCTAAAAATGTCTTATTCTCTATCCTTATCCTTGTTTCTATAATCGTTCTCTACCTTCTCCTAATGAACCCAATTGCTCATGTCACTACAATTGTCTTTTTCATTTGGCTTCCCTCTTCCCTCGCCTTTGACCCCAGGTTCTCGTCCTTTACGTTGCCAATAGCCGTCTTTTGCATCGCCATACTCTTACTTCTCCCCGCTCTGTATCTGCGTCGGTCCACTTTCTCACTCGTCCATACCTTCTTGTTTGGCCTTGTGCTGCTCACATTCCGGAAGCATGTGCCGCTGCCGGATCACAACGCGTTGGGCATCCTCGAAGTCGCCTTCAAGGTTTTCTTTGCGATCCATTGGGTGCTTGGTGCCATTCAGACGAGAATCTCGATGCGGCGGCGTGGCATCTGCTGCTGGTTTCTCGCCGCGGCGCTCCTCAGTAACCGCATCTCCTTTCAGATGTCCATCATTGATTGGATTACCTGGTCATTTCTGTTCAATTGTGCCATCGGTGCCGGATATCTTTCGGCGCCATGGATGGTCGGCTTCCTCTGCGTAGCTGGTTGTCTTTGCCTCATGATGCGACCTGACGAAAGCACTGCGCGGATGGTCTTCTTCACAATGGTACTCAGCTGCACAGAAAATCTGTTCATAGCCGTCTTCGCTTTCTGGCGCGCCCCGGACCGTATCGTCTGGATTGTGAGCGGAATGTACCCGGGATTTCGGCTCAGGGGAAACCTATATGCACATGCCAGCGAACGCGCCGACTTCTCCCGCAATCTCTGCTCGTCATGTATTGAGTTCACCTCCTCCTCCCATCTCGTGCTGGGCTCCCATCGTTTCGTCACTTCCGCTGACGAGTGGCATCTTGTTCCAGGAGCGGAGCAAGTCACTCAATGGGGCACACGCTGCCAGCTGTGCGCTCTCCTGTGGCATACGGTCGATAGAGAAATGACTTTGGGTGCACACCTCGACTCAGACGCTGAATGGGAGGTCAACGTCTTCGCAGAAGGGTCCGCCTTGCCCTTTACTTACTGCCAGTTACATTTCGGAAGGCAGCCTGCCGGGCGCCGCCTATTGATTTACACGGATGAGCTGTTCAACCGAGGTAAGTCTGGACCGAACTTCTCTTCAAGTTCTTGGGGCATTAATGATGGTTTCTTCCAACAGGCTGGAGCTCACCGACCTCAATCGAAACTTCGACGGGCTCTGATGCCCACATGAACCTCGCGAAACAATGGATCAGCAACTGTCAGGCAAACCACGACCGCTGCAATAGTTCCCAACCAGGGCAACGCGTTCTTCCGTCTCGTCTAATATCGATCGACGCTCCGATTCTGGGCGAGACGACGCCGCAGGCCCGACTTGTCCTGACAGACTCGCTTCCCAAGGATGAAACTACAGAGTACTGCGCTCTCAGCCATTCCTGGGGTGGATCTTCCCCGCTGCGGCTGCTTGAAGACAACCTAGAAGGGCTACTGAAGAGCATCAACACGTCGTTGTTGTCCAAGAACATCCAGGATGCTCTTGTAGTGGCGCACCGGCTTGAGTTCAAGTATATCTGGGTCGACTCAATCTGTATCATCCAGAACTCCGCTCAAGACTGGAGAACGGAAGCCGCAAAGATGGGTGACGTATACGCCGGCGCCTTTCTCACCATCGCAGCAACCGGTTCCAATTCTGGAGACGGCGGCTGTTTCCACGAGCGAGACCCAGTCGTATTCAATCGTTGTGAGATAGGCGTCTCCTCTGTCGATGAGCTGATGCCGGTTCGGAGGTATATCTGCCAGGATGATCTCACGGATTTACGTCACGGTGTCGATATAGCTCCTCTCAACCGCCGTGGCTGGGTGTTGCAGGAGCGGCTTCTATCGCGGCGCATCCTCCACTTTGGCTCCACCATGTTATACTGGGAGTGCGGGCAGAGAGCGGCCTCGGAAATGAACACAAATGGATTCGTCTACAAGCAGTTTCCAGCCGACTTCTACGGAAACTTCATCCCCTCATCAGATCTCCACCCATCGGGGCCCCCACGGGGCATCAAGAACCGATGGAACGGGATCTTTCAACAGTTCACTCCGAGTTCTGACTTCAGTTTGGACGACCGGGTTGTGTGGAAGCAACGCTCGGAGTCTTTCTGGAAAGAACCTCGGAGACGTACATACACCTCGTGGGACGACGCGTCCGAGTGTGGGCATCGTACGGCTCTCGAGAGACTCCTCGCCAGCGACCCATCGTCAAGGGCCGAGTATGGATTCCTCAGTCCGAGCCATTGCTGGTATGAAATCGTCGAAGCATACACGAGATCCCGACTCTCCTTCTCGACAGACCGGTTCGATGCCATCGGTGGCATCGTCAAGCGTATAGAACAAAGCACGAACCGCGTGTGCATAGCTGGGCTCTGGGAGGATACATTGGGTACCGACTTGCTCTGGTTTGCCTTTGAGAAACCCGGCGAACGTCGAATCAGGGAGCGCCTACCAGCGTCACGGGAGGAGTTACTACGGAGAAGAGATGAGAGCATCTCTGAGCCGAGGATAGCTCCCAGTTGGTCGTGGATGTCAGTCGACGCAGTCATCTCGATTGATCTCCTCCCCAGCACGGCTGACGGTCGTTTGACTGGCACCAGCCTTCTCACAAAGTGCTCGGCTTCAATCGAAAACGTAGACTCAAAGACCGGTGACAGGATTTGGAACGCCGTCCAGGGCAAACTTGAGGTGGAGGGTCCATTTCAGCGCTGCACCCCCAGAACGCTCAATTGTAAACTGTGCCTCACTCTTGACGAGGTTTCGGACGAAATACCCCTTGCTGCCTTCTTCCCCGACCTGGATCTGTTCGAGGAGCAATTGCAGCTCTGGGATTTGTACTGCCTGTCTGTTCTGTCCCTCAAGACCATGGACGGGGATCTGTTGCAACTGTGGAAGCACTCCGAAGAGGACATTCACGGCATTGTGGTTAGGCGAGCCGATTTCGGGGAGCTGTTTGAAGAGTGGGAGTGTATCAATGGAGAGCTGACTGTCGAGCGATGGGTGAGGGTTGGTTATTTTTCGACTAGGCATTTCGGCATGTTCTGGGCAAGAGACTGGCGACTGCAGCGGCAGTTTCAAAAAGCTCCGAAAAAATGTATTACGATAATATAACGGCATGGTCAGAGCTGCGGGAGCCTTAGCTACCGAGCCATTCACCTGCATCATTCAAAGCGTGGCACTTGCGAAGAAGTTGAAGTACTTCCTCCTTGAGAAATGCGAACAGGGCTGAGCAACGTGTATCAGCGGTGTAGTTGATTGATTCAAGGTTGGCAATTGCTCGACCGTTTCCTTGGTCACCGCCCTGTTGCTCTTGTAGGGTCATAGGGCTATAGTTTGCGGCATCATGATCGATCCCCCATGCATCCTCCATGTTGCTTGGGATCTTGAAATGGCAGTATTCTTTCACTATTCGCGGTGGGTGCCCGAGAAAGACGATCTTATCTGTCGGTTATCCCGGCTTCAACTATGATAAAGAACATATTTCCAACACAGTGGCGCTTCAAAGTACCAAGCTATCTGAAAGATTAATTATCCCGATCCCACTTTGTTTTATCAAGTGACATGTTATCAACCACAGAAAAGTAACCACGGTCATGTGACCCACGCACTTCGGTCATTAAGCTCGGAACCCCCAACTAACCCCTGACCCTTGTCCAAGGCCGAAGGCCGAGCAGTGCGAGCACCGAGCGGGGCGAGCACCGAGGGAACGCTCGCTCTGTCAAAAGCGACATTCTGGAACTACTTCGTACATAAACCGCCTAATTTCTCCTTAGATCCTATCTTCATGTCCCATCTGTGATCTCATCATCCCTATCCTTCCCTGTCTTTGTTACGTTTGGCTTCAAGGCAACCGTTCCTCCACCTGTCGTAAGACGACGAGACGAGACGAGACGCGATACGACAACCTGACGATAGCAGAGTTACTCTTCAGGCTTCAGCTAAGGAAGAAGCCCAAGTCCTAGTACAATGTCGACTGTAGTATGTATCGCCTTGATCTTCTCTCATCTAGACTCATCTTGGAGTTTTTCTTTATGCCTGTCAGGATTTCGTTCGAGTGACCCCGCACTTTCATCTGCATTACCTGACTGCCTGTTTGACAGGATCTACGCGTGGGCAACAAATATCGCATCGGCCGGAAGATCGGTGGCGGATCTTTCGGTGATGTATACCTAGGGACCAACATCATCTCAGGCGAGGAGATCGCAATCAAGCTCGAAAGCGTCAAGGCCAAACACCCACAACTCGAATACGAGGCACGTGTTTATAAGTCACTTGCTGGCGGTGTGGGAATACCCTTTGTGCGATGGTACGGCACCGAATGCGACTATAATGCCATGGTCTATGACCTTCTCGGACCGAGTTTGGAAGATCTATTCAACTTTTGCAACCGGAAATTCTCTCTCAAAACCGTCCTTCTCCTTGTTGATCAGTTGATTTCTCGAGTCGAATATATCCATGCCAAGTCCTTCATTCATCGAGACATCAAACCAGATAACTTCCTGATGGGTATCGGAAAGCGAGGAAATCAGGTCAACGCCATCGACTTTGGCTTAGCCAAGAAGTATCGCGACCCAAAAACCCATTTCCATATCCCATACCGCGAGAATAAAAACCTCACCGGGACCGCACGCTATGCATCCATCAACACCCATCTCGGCGTTGAACAATCACGGAGGGATGATATGGAATCTCTCGGTTATATTATTCTGTACTTTACTCGCGGCTCCCTGCCTTGGCAAGGTTTGAAGGCAGCAACGAAAAAGCAGAAGTATGATCGTATCATGGAGAAGAAGATGACGACGCCAACCGAAGTTCTATGTCGTGGCCTGCCCAACGAGTTCGCCATCTATCTCAATTACTGCCGCTCTCTTCGTTTCGACGACAAACCCGATTACAGCTATCTGCGAAAGATCTTCCGGGATCTGTTTGTGCGAGAGGGCTTTCAATACGATTACGTTTTTGATTGGACTGTCTACAAATATCAGAAAAATGCCGAGGCTATCTCGAAGGCTGCTGGAGGTAACGGCCCAACTGGCGGCGATCGAATTCGACAATGAATGTAGTCGGCTTTCAGTTACACTCAGTCCCGTTGGAATTCAGCTCTTTTTCAACGTACACTAGCAAACAGTGTACTTGTGCCCAGAGGTAAAGGTCTGGGAGCCTCTTCCTATAGCACCTCGAAGGCATCAGGGTCATGCAAGTGCGGCACGTCTGCCCCATTAACGACACCAACACCAAGTTAGCTTGGTGTGTACTGGCTGCTACTCCAGTGGTCAGGGGGGCAAACTAGCTCTGTCCCCGACTCTGTCCTTTCCGAACCATCACCCGAGTTGAGAGTTGGTTGGCAAGATTGCCAAGAGACCCTTGAAGAGAGCTGCGTGAGGTGCCTTGGAGATGATCAATAGTGTGATAGGGTTTTCTTTTTCAGTCTGGCAGTTGCCGAAGGGCACATAGAACGAAGATTGTCCATACAAAGAAGACATGTGTTCCAAATGATATTCCACAACGTGCCACCTACCCTGCCAGACACGTCCTTTCAAATTATCCGTCGCCGGAAACTTACGCACACCTGTTGCTGACCTTTCCTTGATGAAGATGGCCAAAAGTAGCTGATCAAAAACCGGTCATCCTTGGTAGCATCTCTCAAGATCGATAGGTCCTATTACACATGTTGGAATCCTTGCATGACGCCAGACGAGTCATAACTCATGTCACATCTCAACATCACCATTCAAGCCATCCCAAACTCCCCAGTATTCCGTTGTGTTGTCAACTGATGCTTCTGTTAATGCCTGGCTCGCATCCCAGGACGCACCCTGAGCAGGTTGGTTCTCTGTGAGCCACAATCCTGGGAATACAGGGTTCGTTGAAAAGGCACCTTCCGATATCGGCAGATAATCGGTAAACTCGCTGATCGAGTGACTGCCACCTGTTGTAAACTGCTCATTGAAATCTGGGAAGCTGGGTCTGATAGATGATGTCTCGAATGACATTGCGGGGATGGGTGTTTCCAAGAAGCCATCGGGGATAGAGTGTAGCTCGTGTCTCATGCTACTGATGGAACCTCTAATGTTTGATAGATTCGAACCGGTCTCGACTTGGCGAAGAAGCTCAACGTCCGCCTCGATAGGAGTGGTTAATGGTACGACTCCGCTCTTGGTATTGGATCCCTGAGCATCAATGACTAGGCTGGCCTCATGTATTCGTTTTCCCCTCTCGACAAGTTTTGCGAGTACAGACCATGGCCCACAGGTCCCGCCATCCCCAAAGCTTGTAGTCCAGAGACTTGATACAAGTCCCAAGGCATTCCAAGACCGTCGAGCAACGTCTGTCTTGCAATGTCCCAGATACAAGCTTTCCAGTAGGAAAGCGGTTGCATGCCAATGTAAATAAGTGCCAAAAATCCAGCCTCGACGATGAGGCGGCGACATCGTCTCCAATACGTGCAAACACTCGATAGTCTCAACACACGCCGCCACTAGATGGTCTCGAACGTTAGCTGAGATAGAGAACCGCAACTCGGAGGATAAGACAGGGTGGTAGATGAGAAGAGGTGCCGTGGCAAGGAACAGCTTTGCATTAGTGGCCGTAAGCCACTCTAAGCCGTCATCTGCGCAGTGCTGAAGGTAGCGCTCTTGAATATCCTCTCTGCGCTTTGCCACCAGTTCTTCCATTTCCTCCTCATTGGGAAGTTCAGCGTCCTTTTGCCCCCGCGCGCGTGTCAACTCCTTCAAGAGCAAGCTAATCTCATACTTGACCAGCATATGGGTCATGTCGGTCATGCCTGTCCTTGAAGTTGGATGCTCCATGCACGCAGGATCAAGGTCAGAGTCGTTAATGTTTCGCGGAAGTCCGGCATTGAGACAGTCACCAGGTATCACCCAGTCGGTACCCGAATCCAGAGCTGTCTTCAAATCCAGGATCCAGAGGCAGAGCCACAGTCTTCTTCGGGTCTCCAAGTCGAAGGGTAACTCTCGAGAGTTGGATTCCAGATGTACACCGATGCCTTGCGCTATACGCACAGCGAGTGCAGTGAGATTCAAGGTCAACCGTGGTTGCACGTATTGCCTTACAGAATAAATATACAAGACAAAGGCTTGTAGTGTGATCAGGTCCGCAGATGTCATGAACTCTGCTCTTGCAAGTGCCTGCTCAGTAGCACAGCGATATTGATTGATCAGGGTCTCCTTCTCTCGACCCAAAAGGTCCCGCACCTGCTCTGTATAAGCCGATGTCATAAGAAAAATGACAGGGAGTAAACGTACTTCTTCCAAAGCCATGGAACCTACAGCAGCGAAGTAGATGGCGAAGATCAAGGCTTCCTCGGGTGGGTCAAGCGAACGGACCCTACCTTGAATGCTCCTGATCGTCTTGCTCAACGTCGGTATATGGAAGAGTTTTACCAAGGGATTGACGTTTTCAACAAATGTCTGCCAGTAAAAGGGTATCTGTGACGGAGAAGGGTGCTGGGTGCCGAGGTTCCAGTCGGGTGAGGTAAAGCAAAAAGCCAAAGTATGGGTACTGGGAGGAGTGGTAAAGTCTTCTAAGAACCGTTTGGCTGGATCGAAATTGCGAGCATCAGGGTCAATTGTGATCTCCCCATCGCTAGCGATAACCTTATCGGCCTTGTGAAGCTGTTGATATTATTAGTGCTAGAAAGATTAAGCAGGAAATGCTTGGTAAAGTCTCAAAGGGGTGGTGGGGGGAGGCCTCTGTGCAACCCAACGGAGATAACACAGCCGTAACAAGCAGGAAATGCTCATAGACTGCTATGACTCAGGTCGAATATGAACGAAGAAAATGTGTCTTCTAGAGGGACTTTGCATACCAGTTCACTTAGCTCCACTAGGCGTAATGTATACTCGCAATTGCCCTCTTCTTCAGGATCATCTCCAGGCTTCGCGTCGAACATGTAGAGTCGTTTAGGCAGCCTCTCTCCCATAGACCACCATCGATCAATCCACTGCTCTTTAGCCACAACACCCTCATCGAGTCGAAACTGTATATCTGACTGGCTCAAAGTTGGGCATTCCCTTGAAACGAACGCTGCTGTCTGGTCGGATACGGGTCTGTCTCCTGGGCCTCTCTGGAGGACACGCTGAGCGGGTCGAGCACGCGGTTTCGGCCGGGCTCGACCAGGAGGTGGAAACACACACTTAGACCCATGCCTCTCGCAGTTGGCACAGGGAATTGCCTTGTCGCATTTGACCTTCCGACGACGACATGTCACGCATGATCGTACGCTCAAGAATGACTGACCGCTTGAGGCTGCTGGTGGTGGTAGGTTTGACCTGTCGCAACTAGTCACGAGATTGTCAGAGGGAGTATCATTGCAGCCGATATTGCTTGAATATGTTTCTGATGGCGTTTTGTGCAGATCAATCTCCATAGCTGTCACTTTGGTTTGGTAAATAGTTAGGTTCGTGGCTGAATAGAGAAGTATCAGCCTAACCACCTTGACAGGCATCACGGGCATGTATTTCGGATAATTGATTTTACCGAAACCTTACTGATCTGCTAGTGCTGATTTTTTTTTGGCAAGTTTATGTACTGTAACTTAGGTATGCAATGATTAATATTAATAACACTCTAAATACAGTATATAATAATTTCTAGAATTTTTACAGTAGTGCTGACATTGATCGGCGTATTAGTGACATCCTCCAGCGGCTGATTTATCTGTTTTGGCATTAATCGACGAGAAATGCCGCCGTCACAAGTGCTGGCCACAGATGAGCAGCGCCGGCTTGGCCGGAAATTGGCCCCATGGCACAAGATGCGACACTACTTCGTTGTACACGCTGTCATCCAATCCCAGCCACTTTCGAGTTACTCTGACGTCGCCTTGTGCTTACACCTTGACGTCATTAACCTATTCAGCCTCCCTTGTGGTCAAGGGCACTCCCTTGTTTCAGTCCTATTGCACTGGTTGGTTCAGGATGGATTTTGTGACAAAGTTATATGAACCATTGGCTCCCATATCGCAAGTACGAGGGCCCCCTACTTTTAGATACGTGCTCTAGTGGTCTATTAATCACAGATTCTATTTACACCAACAAGTATTCATCACCTCCCCATCTCCATACCCATGTGGAATCAGTGCACAACACCTACGACTCTATGATGCTATTTAATATCCTGGCCCTGTTGCCATTTCTGGCCAGGGCTTTAGCTGGGTACTTGGTTCATGACAGCAGTTTCGTACCCGACTATGTGCTAGAGGCCACTCTAGACGAGATCCAGATCGATTGCGAACCACGGCTTTCGGTCATATTCAATGGGACCTACCCAGGACCAACTCTTCACCTTCGGGAAGGACAAACAACCTGGATTCGGGTCTACAATCGTATGCGAGACAAGAACCTTACTGTGGTAGGTTGACCTACAACAATTAGATTTGGTAACTGATCAAGATAGCATTGGCATGGCCTGAGTCAAAGGGCGGCACCTTTCTCCGATGGAACACCCTTGGTCAGCCAGTGGCCGATCCCAGCAGAGCACTTTTTCGATTATGAGCTGAGGCCAGAGCATGGCGACGCCGGCACTTATTTTTACCATTCACACGTTGGATTCCAGCAGTTAACGGCCCACGGAGCTTTGATTGTTCACGACGCCAACCGGCCACCTTACCGCTACGATGACGATATCACTCTGATACTGGGTGATCATTATGCCGAATCAGATGCCAAGATCGAGGCTGGTCTCCTTGCAGACCCGTTCAAGTGGTCTGGAGAGCCATCCGCAATCATATTCCAGGGCAACAGCGGCAATCGAAGCTTTAACGCAGCCCCCGATCTGACCTGTACTCCGCACGTGGTTGAAGTAGAGCCAGGCAAGACGTATCGCCTCCGAGTTATAAGTGCAACTGCCTTGTCCTTGGTAAAGATCGGCATTGAGCACCATGAAGAACTCCAGGTGATTGAGGCCGATGGTGCATACACCAAAAAGGTTATCGTCGACCACTCGCAAGTATCCTCTGGTCAGCGGTTCAGCTACCTCTTGAAGACAAAGCCGGCCAAGGACGTTTGCAAAGGTGAAAAGTCCGGGTTCTGGATTCGATATGAGAGTCGCGACAGGCCACAGGAGATTACCGGCTACGCTCTGCTGAGATATCGATGCGGGAAATCACAGAGTTTGCCAACTTCACTCCCTGATTCCCCGCCCATCACATTGCCCGAGACAACCAACGACTATCTTGAATATACCCTTGAAGGCCTAACTAATAAGAAAGACGACGGGTTTCCTCGTTTGTCCGAAGTAACAAGGACAGTTACTATCCAGATCAACCAGGTTCTCACGACTGGGAACTATGCGAATGGGACCTTGAACGGCACCGTAGCCTGGGCGTGAGTTTATACCTCTGCATGGAGACTACAGCCTGCCCTGCTGACAGAAATGATTAGACAAAATGGCCTTCCATGGAAGGAGAGTGTCCAAGCTGCAGATAACCAGGTTCCATATCTCATCGACCTCTACAATACTGGTCGGACACCGAATTATACGCTCGCTTTAGAGCACAATGGCTTCGATCCTGAAACAAAAGTCTTCCCAGCCAAAGTTGGTGAGGTTCTTGATATTGTATGGGAGAATAATAACGGACCAACCGGCGGCTGGGATTTTCATCCGATGCATATCCATGGACAGCACTTTTGGGACTTGGGGTCCGGCAATGGAACTTACGATGCTCATCAAAACGAAAAGCGTTTCAGACACTACGTACCCGTCCTTCGGGACACTACGATTCTTTACAGGTATGCGACCAAAGGTGTGCCACACACCACAGCCGGTTGGAGGGCATGGAGAATCCGTGTCACTGAGGAAAACGTTGGTGCCTGGATGATGCATTGCCATGTTGCTCAGCACGCAGTCATGGGAATGGCCACGGTATGGGTATTTGGGGACTCTGCCGCCATTCTAGAAAAGTTCCCCACGGTGCCATTCACACAGGGCTATCTTCAATATGGTGGCAGTGCCTATGGAAACGATACAAACTATCCGGTGATGAACCACTATTTTGAGAGCATGTAACTGGCAATAAGACGCATAGGAAGTGCTAAGAGATACTATTGTGTCTAGAATAGCTAGATCGCGCACCTTACATTGATCGAAGCTAAATGAAAGATCATGGTCACTTAGTTATAGTGATACTACGGCAGCTTGGCTCGTTGTGCTTGGTTATAAGAAAACTACCTGAGCTCTTGTAGATTGTGTTTTTGTGTCCACAACCTCCCACTGACTGGTTGAAAAGCCAGAAATTTCAGGTAGAGTGTCAAATCGTTGAATAAAATAAAGTATTCCATATATTCCAAACAGGCACAATACTACATAGCGTAGATAATTGTTTCGGACCTTGGGGAGAGAACCTCCTAGCGATCGACCTCCTCCTTGCTGGTGGGAGTTGGTAGTTTAGCTAGACCGGTTTTGTTGTAAGCTCCAGTAAGTTAGCTATGACGGTGAGGGTGTACATTGCCCCGTTGAGCTGCAAGGTCATGACGGCGGAAGTTGGCGTTTTTGACAGGTACTAACCGCCTGGCATGTACTTTTCAGCTTGTAGCGTACCAGATCGACATGCTCCTGGAGCTTGATTGTTCTTACTCCCAACCAAAGAGATGCGAGTGGGCGAACTTGCAATTAACCTGTCACCCTCGAGATACTTTTCGAAAGGTTGGAGAATGAGTATCATGATTCTGATATGGCACGCCTGTTGACTTTCCTTTACATGTGGCTATAATCTTTTTAATTTTGACTCAGACTCGTCATAGTGAATGCCCTCTCACCAAAGACCGTCACACGAGTTTGGTCGCCTGTGACAATGTTCGCGAGACAAATGTAACACGACATCGACCACAAGACCCTGGTCTCTACCACGATGCGTGAGGTATTGCATGGGTCCTAGGAGTATATTTGTTGTGGACCTCAAGTTTTCAAGCAGATCACTTAGGAAAACGCAAGGTTGTTCGGGGCCGAACCCCGAACTTTAGATAGAACGCTGTGGACGGAGCACAATACCCACTGACTTAGACCACTCCATGACTAGCTTGGAAGCGTAGGTAATGAGAGAAATCTCCCCATCCTCTGGAAGAAGTCTGTGGTCAGGTCACTGGTTCTATCCTTCCCAGCATACATAAATGGATTACACCAGGGGAAGCCAGCCTATCACAAGTTAGCTGTCACCTGCTGTCTACTAGTTCTCTCCATCTCTAGGGGGCTCGCGATATCTGATGACCAGACCCAGCTTCGTAGACCTCCCTCGAAATCCGAATTTAGAGAACATGCAGATATTTCTCACTACGCCAAGCCCTTGACTGACCACCTCCACAAAGGGGAGTCCTATCAGCTACTTGGAAAGATGAAGCTGTAAAAGTAACAACGTTGTCGCTAGACTAGAGCAAACTCTACGTCTTCCTCTTTGATCTCCGAAATCCTCAAAGCCTCCCCGTACATGATTCCGTGCATATAGCATTCCCCTACCAGCGAATACCTGCCCCTAGCCTCCTTTCTTACCACGAATGGCACATCAGCTCCATACAAAATGACAACTAGGTCCCCTTTCTTGGCCCTCATAGGAACATATCCTGTTAGCCCCATGTCCGTCCCCGCAAAACGCCGTGATTGTGCCAGTGACAGTGACGCCTCAATAGCTCTCCTTGCGAGAGGATAATGCTTCCTAACATATGGCTTGGGAAACTTCTCTGCCGCAAGACTTAGGCGAACATAAGCAGCGACCATGGGCTCAAAAACGGCGGATGCCTCTTGGCCATAGTCGGTACGGTTGCAGACCAGGGCTCGCAAAAATGGCACCCAGTCAGAAGGAACTCCATCCTTTAGTACAAGTTTCCCGTCGACCAGTTTCGTTGCCAACATAGCATTAGCTCTGGGAACAGGGTGACGGCCCTGAGTTAGCCTTTCCATGGCCTCCAGCCAGATGGTTATGGCTTCTATGATCATGTCTTTGTTAACTCGCAGCTCATCGTACCATGTCATTCGTTTATTCGCATAGTCTCCCTTGCCAGCCAAGTCAGATGGGTTCCTGATCATCATCTCTCCGACTGTGTGGAGTGTATCGACTATTCTTCCCTTAAGATGCAACACAGTATCGTCATTGGATGCCCGAGCCTGGATTGGCAAATCTGCACTAGCAGAGAATCTCGCACGGTTCTCATGCCGAGTAAGGCTTCGATGATGGTCAAGTCTGTTAAAGTCCGGAACCCAAGTTGGTGACGAATAGTGGCTGCCGGCCTTGTCTGAGCTGCTGCCAAGAACTCGAAGGCTGCCGTTGTGAAAGATTTCCCAGAGTACAAACTTCCGGAACACATCCCCTGGGGAGATATGGTAGTCTGGTGTTAAGTACTCGCTACTCGTGTCCTGGCCTGTTACACCAAGCATGCCAAAGACCTTGTCACGAGGATTGCTACACGCGAACGTGCGACTGTCCATGATCAAATCGAGGAGCTTTGTGAACTCCTGACGATTCATCGGAGATCCGACCAAGAGCCAGCGGTACAGCCACAGGTCAGGCATCATGATGCCGACATAGCGATCCCGTCGTGCTGAACGCATTAGGTGCACACCTGCCACCGTGTCAACTATCGAGGAGTAGTCAGGGATCTCTGCGACTTCGGCCTTGTAGAAGTCCATGGCGATCACAACTCTCTCAAGCATGGCCCAAGGGATGGACTGTTTGCCACAGATGACGTCGGCACGTTTGGCCAGAATAGCTTCTTGTATAACCCAAGTGCGCTGAAACCAAGGACGGCGGAGCAAGCTGATGATGGGGCCCCAATTGATCTTGTCTTCTGGGATGGGCTTCATTCTTGGTAGGCAATCTATCAACCGGGTTCCCGCGGGGCCAAAAGCGGCCAACCTCGAGTTGTACCGTCTGACGTGGATGGGCATGAACTTCCAGTCAAGCTGGCGGATTGATTTCATCGCCCCGTCGACAGAAGAGTCCGTCTTGCCGAGGTATATGAGTACTCGTCGGGCCTGGGAGTATATCTCGCCCATAAGCCGGATCTGCTGGGCCTTCTCATTGTTGTCGGCCTGATTGATACAGACAGCGTCTACCCAGAGTAGCCGCTTGCGTCTTGGTTGTCGCAAATCTGACAGGGCATCATGCAGGCTGACAGTAACATCGATAGTGCGCCCGGAGCAGCTCAGCTGACGGGTAATGGTTGGATCTCCCCAGGTGTACGATAAGGCCTCGTATTTTGTCCTCCAGGACAACCGGGTGTTGATCAAATGACATCTCAACTCGTCACCGGGAGTCCCTGGCTCTAGGACGAGGAGTCGGATCTCTTTGTCTTGAGTGATTGGTTGGTATAGTGTCCCAACATCTGGTTCTGCAGGTTGAATTCGCTTTGGGGGCACAACCAGGAAGATGGTCCAGCTGGCAATGTTGTCAAAGAGGCCGTAGTCTCTAAGTGGTTCATAGGCAAACATAATGATGAGTTGAGCAGTCCCAGAGAGGAAAATGTAAACTCGAAGTTTGTCTCTGAAAGTCATCTTTGAGCGCGGTGCCTCATGCCGTCCTTGGCCTGTAGATTGGTATGCGTACGACTGGCGCAAGAAGTGTTGTTGGTTGGGCAATAATCGTGCCCTAGTGCAGGGGCCGCTCCGGCCGATGCCTCGTAGGAGTTGCCTTCTGTATGTGAGCATTGTGTTCTATCGCTGCTGATGGAAGCTGCAAGTAATGCATTCCATGAAACCCGGAGCAAAAGCAGACAGAAAAATATAAGAAACACCGGCCACAAGCGGGGAACCTAGGAGCCTTGAAATACCAAGCCACGCCGCTAGCTTCTTGATACTGGGTTCCCAACTTCAGCTGACATCTTCCATGCAGTGACCCACCCATGGCCAACTCATTCCCATGCCACCACTGAGCAGCGTAATCTCACACATGGCATTTATTGCTTCGTGTTGGTCCAAAACGGGAAGTGATCCTCGCAAACAAGCAGCTGAACAATAGCTGAGCCGGCTGGCCAAAGTCTCCATCTTGTGTCGCCATTACGCATTGTGACTATTTACACCTCTCCTTTCACCCTTACCTATTCATCCTGGCCAGGGCGAAATAGAAGAGCCCCTGTCGGGTCAGCGAGTCACGACCATGGCAAGTATCAACATCAAATCATAGGACAAGATGTGATCCCAAAAGTGGGCGCCTGCACCTCAGCCCTCGCTTAGCGACAGCTCACTCTAAAAGTAAGAAGGTGGCTCAAGAAACGCCAGCAGAACTCGGCGTGTTTAGGTTTAGTCCCCGAGCAATGTGAGGTTGGGCGTTTGGAGATGCCCAAGCAATCTCAACAAGACTCAACCAACTGCAACCCTGGATAGAAGGCCGAAGATGACAAGAGACAGTGGTAATGAATGGGGCCAGCTCAAAGGGTTCCCAAGGAATCAGGGCCCCATAGGTCGTGGCAGGGGAAGGGGGCGACAACAAAATAGAACAGCAGCCCAAGACCCATACCAACCGACAATAAGACAGCAGCGAATGCAAGGGACTAGCATCGATATCAAGCCACTGTGTTAGCATTGACATGATGCTATGACGTATTGGAAATGTGTTCTTTGTTATAGTTGAAGCCGGGATAACCGTCCTAGAAGATCGATATCAAGGTCAAATAAGAAGCATGTGGCAAATCTTGACAACCCATCCGAAACAGCTGCATCGACTGCCAGGCTGATTCACTTCATTGATGCCCTCAATCAAACATCACCCGCATCCATACGGAACAGACATGCCAGGTCCCCCCTCTTAAACCAAGCGACATCCTTTTTCCAAGCATGCACAATTATATCCCTCCCCACTCGAGCAACCTCTTCAACCTGCTCAGGCGTCCCCCATCCTGGAAACGTCGTGGTGGTGCACAACAGATGCGCACCCGTTTGTATGGCAGTGCGAAAGGCAAAGTCTTGGCTGACGTTGCCATACGCTTCAATGAAACCCTCCATCATCCATAGTCCCGCCGTGATGGACTTGTATAGCCATAGAGCGTACATCTCGGCAATCATTTGTCCAAAGTCGACACTAGGAAAGCCGAGTTGGGTGCACTCCCAGTCGATGACCAACATGGGCACTTCTGTTTTCTCAGGGATCGGGGCATTGGGTAGGATAATACTAAGAAATGGGGGTCAACTCAACTCTTAGTATTCCATTCAATGGTTCATGAGCTTACTTTCCGGTCCAAAAGTCACCGTGGATGATCTGGTGCTTGTTCACATCCTTTCGCTCGGCAGCGGCCATTTGTTCAACCTCTCCAAGGGTGTCCTTGACGTGTTCGAGAATATCCGGAAAGTCTTTTACACGTTCTTTTAGCCAAGAAAAGTTGACCATGTGCTTAATATCCTGGGCGAACTCATTTCCAGCCACGACATCCCGATGTTCGTCTTGTCGTGTAGTCCATTCGATAAAGCCTTTGAGCCATTTGCCCAGTGCCTCACCCAGTTGACGGCATTGAGGTTCAAAAGATTGAGGGGTTGGGGCGCTGTAATGCTGCAGAACGTAATCCTTCAAATTGATTCCATTGGGTAGGAATTCTTGGATCTGGTTTGTAGCATCATGGTCGAAGTGGAGGAAGTTAGGTGTTCGAGCGACAAAGTTGTAGGTATCCATGGAATCGGATCTTCCAAAGGAGGAATAACCAGATAGACTCCTTAGACTTTCCACTTCAATTCTCTACAGAGAGTTAGTTTGTATCCATAAAAAAGTTGGTTGGACTTCAGGGTGTGCTCTACGCAGCGAAGCATGGCCAGTGGAAACTCAGGCTTTGAGGCCATCCACGGCTCTCCATGCTTGACCAGAACCTCTGTTGTCCCATCATCGAGTGGTGTCGATAGCTTTGCGAGATAGATCCAATTGACCGAGCCCCCTGAGAGTTTCGTCAAGGTCGAGGGCTCGAACTGGGTACCCTTGAGGGCGCTCTGAACTTTGGCGTCTACGTCGATGGAGGCTATTGACGTCATGGTAAGGGATCTTGGACTAGCTGACAGTATTGTGTGCAAAAGAATAACACCTCAAGACAACAGTCAGTTTGGATCCATTGTGGCTATTAGTTATAGGTACCTACTTAGATATGTGATCTGCGGTCAGCAACACGCCGAGTACACTTTGACGTCATCTGACGATCGCCATCACCAGAACGCCAATGAGGGGACTTCACTCAAGATATGACAAGATGCCAAGCAACCAAAGAACAGAAGGGGTATCATGTCGCGCTACTCTGAGAGAAAACAAGCAAAGCATCTACCAAAACCATCATCACTCATCACTCGTCACTGATCAGCAGTCACTCTGCCCCCGTCTCACCAGCATCAACTTCGACTTTCAATCCCAAAATATCGGCCTGGAAAGCCGGCCAGTACTGGTCCCGCACCCACTGACACAATGTCAACAACGCCATGGACAGCTTGTAGATGCCCAATATCGACTCTGTGCTCCCTAGCGGAATTCGCTCAAACGTGCGAGCCTTGCCAAACCTGTCGAGATCTGTTGCCACAAAGTACCAGTCATGTTTAATAACAATGATCCCAGGGAGAAACTCGATGGCGTGGATAGGGTCATGTCGGCCCCAACACAGGCTGCGCCATTGTGAAGAGTGCCATGTGGCCACCTGCAGCAGAGCTGTATCATAAGACTGTTCGGGTCCCTTTGTCTCAACGGAAATGGAAATCGGGTATTTGGTCAGGTCGCCCCAGTCAGTGTGGTTTATTGATAAGCCTGGTCGATTGAGGCAGAGCGTTTGGATGGCTTCGTGGTACGGCGAGTTTGTGGCTGGCTGGACGCAGATGCAAAAGTCAACCATCTTGCTCGGCGCGTGTTCGGGTCGGTAAGCCTTGATGATTTGAGCTGTCAGGCTGTGTTGTGTCATGTTAGTATTATCCGAGACTTGGAGAGGACTATTACACACCAGCATCTATAGTCCAATAGCTCATCGTCGCTGCTTGGACTATCCCGCATCACCCATTCCAACACTTGCGAGTGCACGTGATTGTTCCAAGACGACTCGGCGAGGTTCTCCTTGAAACATCTTCGGGCTAGACGATGTATCTTGCGTACAGTTCGCACACCGGGTAGGTCTAAGGCTCCAAACTGGGGTTTGTCTCCAAACATCCAGGGCCGCACACGTTCGCCGGCGAGCTAGGTGTTGGTCAGTATAACCTAATCAAGAGGAATAGTTTCGAATCTGTCTACATACATCGTTCTGAAGGTCTCTTGGCAAGATGGCGTAGCCTTCCTCAATGTCCCTCAGTCGCTGAGTCAAAAGCTTCAACGATGCTGGCTGATCGTCATCTTCGAAGGATGCCCTAGCAAACCCTGTCTGCTGCAGCTCTGCATTACGGAGCTGTTTTGTGGGGGAGGAGTTGCGCGAGATCCTGGAGGCCTTTGATGATGCCCTAGAGGAGGAGAAACGCGAAGAGGATGTGACTGAAGGTGCTCGGGAAGGAGTATCGGCGTCGAGAGCTTCGGGGATGATGAATGAACGAGGAGGTCTGGGTGTTAAATCATTATGGAACTGGTCGGGGTGTCTTGCTTCCTCGTTCTCATCGTTGTCTGGGCTCCTCAGGCGCTTTGAAGCCATCGAACTCCGGTCGCGATTCGACGACGTTGAAGGTCTGGAGGGAGGGGACCCAGAAGTTGAAGGGGTTGGTAGACGTGATCTAGATTCGCTCTTCTTGGTGTATGGCGGCTTGGCCTTGGAGAGAGAGAGATGGTCGTGATCAAGTCTCGGGCGTTTACGCGGTCGGTCGGAGCTGGATGGGTCTTGTTCTTGGGGAGGCAGCGTGACGATGGAGTCGAGCCAAGAGAGTATACGGGAGTCGCCCATGGTACGGGTGTACTAAAGATAATAATCGCATGCTGATCTGATCTGATTGCTGGTCGATCAAGTTGAAGCTGCCATCATTTACCATGACGGTCGTCGCGACACTAACCTGGCTAGGATCGTCACCAGGGAAACGGTGGAGGCGGAGAATTGTGGGGCCGACCCGAAGGTTGACCTTTGACGCACCCAAGTATCAACGAGAACTGAGGTACCCGCTGATATTAAACATATACGTAGTTATTTGCAGCGATGTAACATACAAGGAAGAGGAGTGATATAACTGCAAAACTGATTTTGTTTTGATGATCTAGATGCTTCAATTTACTCAGTCTTTCTAATGTGTGTGGCTCAGCCAACATGTGGCTGAGACGAGTACGTCATTAGTGGCTGTGATCTCTGGCTCAAATCTTCAACGACAAAGAGAAAGACGGAGTGGTTCAGAAAGTGATAGTACTAGCAGATTAATTCGCTAGGCCTGAAAAACAAGTGTCCGTTATCAGAGCACTCTCACTGTTGCACAGAAGTTGGCCAATGCTAATTGTAAAGCTCTTCTTAAAACTCCATCTCAGTTCAAGATCATCCCAAGGCCAACACAACACGCCTTGAAGAAAAGCACCATAACTTTAAGATTATACTCGGATAACAACCCTTAATCAATATTAAGTAAATTAATTGAGAAAGTTTACATCATATGATTTTTTCTCTGCGATGTAGAGTCCGCCCTTACCTGCTTTGGTCTTAAGACTTAGCCACCCAGACCACCCTATACCACAGGAGTAAGAGCTTATGAACACGCTTCAAAGCCTCTCTTCTCTATCGCAACAGCACCGCCAACTAGATAAACATTGACACTTACTGAGGTAAGTAATCCCCTTTTTTAACCGAACCGGGGTTCAATAGGAGCCAGCATTGATGCCCTTCCGTGATGCGCAGAGATCCGAATTGAGCATCATATGTTGAATTCAGCGTCAGTTTCGAATTCTCATGGCAGCGTTTCTTTTCCTTCTTAGAATGGTATGGATCTCAAGGTACTTCGACGTGTTTTTTCGGGGTCATAATTGGCCAGATAACGCTGCGATTCGTCTCCAGCGTCCTGAAAATAGTAATGAGATACTGCAATAACTGTAGAAAAATGAGTGTATGCCAAGATAATCTCTTGTCTTGAAGTGCAGCTAAGCAGGAAAATCCAAAATCTCCCTGTATAAACGCTCGTGTGTTGTTCAAGTGTCATTCCCAGTCGCGATCACGACTACCACAAGAATCAGCATCTTAGCCAGAGAAATACCGACAATAGCCAGACCCTTCATGTACTGTTCGGCATACTATCCGACCTGGACGTTCAGGATCCGAGCAGGGCGAAGAGCCCAAGGACGACAACTCCAAACCCCTTCCCTTCCAGCTTGTCCGTCAACATGACGCACCAGTAGATAGTGACAATTTTAGACGTCTAATAATATACATATGTACCATCCTCTACCTTGATAATAATGCCTGGACTCCATTGGCGAAAAGCATCTTGGCGTAGACATAGTGAAAGCGCTCAATATACTCAGCCACAGAGGGTTGGTTCTTCTGTGGATTGCAGCGGAAATGCTGTAGCTCAATCTGAATCTGAGCTTCCTCCTTTTCCACAACAGGCAAGCGAGTGATTTGAAAACGGTGACAGCCGCCAAAGACGAACTCATCCGAGCCAAAGCCGTAGTCGACGTAGCTAGGCTCTTCTGACGAGAGGAGAGTGGTAATGTGCTTGGCTAGTAAGAGGAACGAGCCGAAAAAGCAACTGCCGATAGGAAGTAGATGGGTGTTGGGCACGTTGGCCCTGTTCCAGATGGTAATTGCATCCGGAGGGATTTCAAAGCCTGCAGAATGTGAATATTGTAATCCTAGATTGATAGTACATGGCGAATTTCCAACATGCCTGTGTATCTAGATGGAAGAAGATTATAGCCCCCAATGCGCAAGATGAAGCGCTCAAAGCCGAAGACGAAACCGCCAAAGAAGCCGCTAGTAAACAGCGAAAGGACTCTTTCATCGCTCAGTCCTGCTACTACTGACGCTGAAAAGGTCTGGGTGACAGTATCAGTGTTCATGATGTGGCCACGGGGATTGACCAACTTGGCAGATGTCGAAGCAAGAAACTCGGGCCGGACTGGTAACGAATAACTAGATTCGCGTACCGACTGAATGAAGGCAGCTCGCGGGAGCAAGCGAGAAGCCATTGTGAGATATGGATGAAAGAGGATAGACAAGGGGAAGAGAACAAGGGATGAGCTGGGGTTTTGAGGAACGACCGGCGAGGCCGGCCCGGTTATTCCCGCACAGGATGGATTCATTATGCAAGTAAATATTCATTGCGCTATAGTTGAAAAGGCAACATGAAATACTTTTTAAGGCGGACATAGAATTCAAAAGCTTGAGTTTTTGCTGTTGTATTTACTTTATTGTATTTAACCCTTCTTCCGTCAAGTCAAACTGACTTTCTCTACGTAGATCGTTGGGCCATTAAACAGTTTACGGCCTAAGAGCTTCATTGACTCTGACGAGTGGGTTGAAGATGTGCCTCCACTCTCGCATCGCTTCTTTGGGACTAACAGTCGGTGGTCACGGCCCGTTGCATGGTAATGGCGCTGTGGTTGCCATTCGCCTTGTTGCAAGCGTGGCAGATGGAACGCATCATCAGGCTCCCTGGTCCATGCTACTCCTTTGCAACCGACTGACGCTGTCTCCTGGCAGCCGTGGCCGCGTCGAATATTGCGTAGTGGATGGGGCGCTTTCTTACTTCTTGGTACGATCAAACTACCGAACACCGCTGCCATAATGGTGGTGAGTGCCTCCAGGGGGCTTGATTGAGGATCAAGACATGTCTAAACCACGGGGGCTCTGGTTTCTAGTGGCCCAGAGATAAAGTATCGGAAATAAATTTTTGTTGCGTGAGGAGGTCAAGATCCCAGAGAAATGTGCGTTGAAAAGAGATGGAGTTCTAGGCCTTGCTCTTGAACTGTGTCAAGGCCGATAGGATCTGCGAGGCTTGCTAGCAATAGGGAGGGCAGCTAAATAGAGTATGTTGAGCATAACAGGCCACTGTGTTAGTATTGGGATATGATGCTATGAGGTGTTGGAAATGTGTTCTTTATCATAGTTAAAGCCGGGATAACCGACATACAAGATCGTCAAGCAGCCAGCTCGGCAGAGATTCTCTCACCATCTATCATGTCTCGTCTCCATCACCGCTTTACCTCTTTCGAGGCTGTACAAACTCGAGGGTCTTCTGGTGACCCTTCCAGCAACCCGTTAATCCAAATAAGCTATCCCGCTGTAGGATCACACAGTAACGCCTAGACGCCCAGTACAAAGCCCTAACTGCATATAAGAACTGTTCTCATGACTCGACGTGGAATGGTATTCATCACTGTGGAGAGGATGGCTCGAAGAGGAAAGGCCATGTCGTTGGAGAGGGAAACACCCTTTTTTGTTTCGTCTTGCTACGGTAATAGAGGCGACGACGGCCTCTCCTTGAGGTATACTTCGAACTAGACAAGCGTGGTTTTCTGCGTCTGTGAAATTAGAATCGAGGCGCTCAACCGCCCACTTGGGTTCGTTGGTCAGTACCCAGGACATGGTGTACCGCTGGAGATGAAAAGGAAGGATTCACAAGGCTGTGGCTCAATGAAAAGGCTTTTAGCTATGTAGTACTTTAAATAGTGCTTTGGCCCTTACACCTTGAGGTCTTGATGCTTCTTCTTCTGCTTTTCCTCACGGCTAGAAAACCACACAACCATGATAGTCCAAGTTAGGTAGGTAACTTGCAACACTGCCTCCATAACATATCCTTTGAAGAATCTTGGGGCCTCAACAGTTGGGAAGGATAATATGCTAACCCAGGATCCAAAAGCAGTAGAAATTGCAAGCATGGAGCTAATAACGAAAGCACGCTCTTCAGCGTCCGCAGCGCAGACGATGTTTGCCAAGCTATAGTTGATAGGCGAGAGCGAAACCTCGATGTAGTTGACGACAATAGCAAACCTTTGGAAGGGCAATGTCAGTAACATGGATTTTGAAAATTGACTGGCGGTTTATGGAATGCTTACCATTTGAAAGCAAAGCTTGTCTGATCAAACAGAAGCCAGGCAAATTTGGAGATGAAGTGAATGCCACAGGCAAAGGCAATAGTTGGAATGATAGCTTTGCGGCCGAACTTATCTACCACCCAGGCAAATGACATGATCCAAACTATGCCAAGACTAGGGGAGATTGCCTACCATGTGTTTAGCTTTATGATAAGAGGGGGAAAAACGCTCATCACAGGCCGAGGGAAAAAAACTCACAGTAAAGTTGTTCACTTGCGCCGTGGTATACTGTGTCTGTGCCCTCAGCCACAGAGCGCCGGAACTCATGCCCAAGAAACCAAGTGTCCACTGGACGTTCCATGGAACCAACACCCAGAAGTGCCACCGGCCAAGGAACCGCTTCAAGGATTCCTTGGAAAGACTCAACCCCTTAGGGTCCAGACGGCCCTGCAAGGCCATGCGCTCTTTGGCCAAGCCAAACTCGTGTTCAGTCATGAACCAACGCTTGCCATCTCTGGGAGTACCGGGGAGACATGTTAGTCCCCAGATGGCCACCGGGAAGGTCAAGAAAGAGGCGACGAGATACATCCAACGCCATCCAGCGTAACCAAGGTGCCCGTTAAGGTTGGTGTAGATGCGAGCAGCGAGAAGACCAGTGGTCATGGTGCCGACTCCCGAGGACACATAGAATATACCAGCTCGGCGAATGATTTCATCGGTGCGGTACCAACTACCGAGAATGTAATGAATTGAACAGAAGTAAGGACCTTGATATGACGTTAGCGTCCTGCGCTGGGGGCTAGAATATAGGCGCCGTGACGAGTTCATCCTCGCCAACCAACGTTTGTATGCTCAACTCACCCTGTGACAAGGCCATCAAAAAGCGGTAGGCAATAAGCTCTCGGAAACTCTTGGCCTGGAAGCAGCAGATACTCCATATACCCCACATGAACATGCAAGCGGGAATAACCAACTGTGCTTTATACTTCGTGATGAGGAGTGTGGCGGGTATCATGGAGCTTTTGGAGGTCAGTCTGCCATCATTTACACGGACAAAGGTACTCACATGCAGTATCCAGCACTGTAAACGGCATTAAGCTGAATGTATTGGTTCCCAAAAAGCTCGAGCTCTTCTCTCATACCGCTAACGTAGGCGTTGGCAAGAACACCGCGATCAATGTACAGAACCTGTATGCTTGTTAGAGTCAAGGTTGGCCCCGATCCTTTAGGACATGGATTTAGGTTCAACATACCCAAAAGCCGACAAATGCATATGTCAGGATGAAGAAGTCGAGCTTCTGTACCAGACGGCGCTCTGCTGGACTGTCGTTGGGGTCGAACCACGAGAAAAAGGACTTCTTGTTTGATAAATCCCGGTTGGCACCATATGTATAACTCTCAGGCGAGGAGTCCTGATCCGAGGGGCTACTAGACTCAGGAAGAGCCTCGGTGACGATGACCTGCTTCTCAGTCGCCATCTTTTCGAGGTTAATCAAAATGAGAAGAGGAAGTTTAGGGGGCCTAGACGTAGGTAATGGTAGCTTTTCTATGGCTTCTACACGTAACACTCATGAGGAACCTTTATATAACATTGGGGGACTAAGTATGTTTGATGGCGACCACTGTCTCCTCTGCTGTCTTCTGCCAGACGCCTGTGCCCTTGCCTCCCTCGTTCTCGCGGTGGACGGCATAATGCGCCGAAGATATCAGACTAAGCTCCTTTGGATCGTGGTGATGGTCGCTTATTCTTCTTGGCAAAAATGCAACTCACTGGGGGATATGGCGTCAGTGTTTGCCAAGGCACCGTGGAGAAAGGCGATCGCGACCTGGGCAAGGATTAGAGCATCCTTCGGGCATAACGACTCAATGGGGAAGACCAACTGTGGAGAAGTTCGGTTAGAATACGTCCATCTACTATCCGGCGAGGCTGTAATCTATACTCGTATTTTCTTCTGACTGCAGACTCCGTATATATGTATTTTGTGTCGTAGAACAGCCATGGCATATGTGTTACTTGTCTACTAACTCTTCTTCTGTCAAGTCTATCTTAAAATGGTTCAGACCTACCTCAGTAACGTACCTACGCTGATCTAAGTAACGATATCATTTCTGCTACCACGTCTTTGCGCCATCCTTTACACCAAATTGTTGAACGGCTATGCCCAATAATTCGTCATAGAGGTGCCACCATAAACCCCGTGTGTCGTTAAACTGTCGTTAGGCAATGCCCCCCCTTCGCGAATGACAAGGCTCTTTTACTCACGGTTTTCAATGCTTCACTTGGCTAACCTCAGTGCCCTATAACTACCCATGATAACAATTAACTATGCATCATATCTAGCTCTCTACTAGTAGTCAATAACAACCCCGTTGTGGAGAACCCTCTAAGCGAGGATTCCCTTATCTTGTGCGTTTCTTTAGGGATGATGGGATCATCACTTGGCGTCGCGAACATGCACCCGAATCTACCCCTCGTAGCGATATCGGTTCTGACAAATTGAATGACGGGAGATTTGTCTAGATGACGACATCAGCTCTGATGTCCGTAATGCTCCCCAAGGCACTGAGCGTAGCCTTTAAGTTACCAGGCCTAGTATGGAGCGCCTGTGCCATTAGTAGACAGATGTAGACATTCAGTTCAGTGGCAAGCATGGGCTTAATTGTAGACGACTTTCTGATCCTCAACAACTCGGTTGAGACTGAGGGAAAACGCGCCGAGTCGCGATACTATCCAAAAGACGAGCCATGGAACCCGCATAGACCGGTCAAGGTTTGCTGCCTTTCCATCTGCAGGCTAATTTCAACGTATTCCATGGCTGACCTTTTCTCTCCAAGATCATCATCGTCGGCGCCGGTATTGGTGGAGTTGCACAGGCTGTTCTTCTCTCCCACAAAGTTCCCAACGCGACCATCGTGGTGTATGATCGTTTAGAGAAGATTGTGTGTGGGCTCGATGTATCTGTTGTTTGTGTACTGATGCTGACTTGAAGCAATAGGGAGGGACCTGGGCTGCGAATGTTTATCCTGGTGTTCGCTGCGATGTGCCATCTCATGCGTATCGTAAGTAGACTCTCTTCTCACAAGAGATTGACCGAAGCTGATGTGAGCTGCAGAACTCACGCTCGAGCCAAACACGCAATGGTCTGAGTATTACCCAAAAGGGAGTGAGATTCAGCAATATTACGAAGGCGTCGTTAGGAAGCATGGACTTGAGGAGAATTTCAAACTCCAGCATGAAGTTGTGCGAGCGACGTGGCTACCGAGTGCTTCTCAGTGGGCAGTCGAGGTTCGTAACCTCAGGACTGGCAATATTTCAGTCGATACAGCCGAGTTCCTCGTCAACTGCCAGGGCCGTATCAGCAAGCCCAAGTTCCCTGACATCCCGCACCTCGACGCCTACAAGGGCCCTGTTATCCATACTGCCCGCTGGCCTGCGGATTTCGACCTAACCGACAAGACGGTTGCTGTTATCGGTGCAGGCGCGTCAGCAGCCCAGCTCATCCCAAACATTGCTCCCAAGGTCAGAAAGATTGTCAACTTCGTCCGGAGTAAGACATGGGTGTCACCTACTTTCATCCAAGGTATTCACGAAGCGACGGGTGACGCGCCAGGTGGCCCAACCTATTCCCCTGAACAGCGGATCACATTCCAAGAGGACCCAGCTGCATACGTCGAACATCGCAGAGAGTTCGAGATGAGGTTCCAAACGCGCACCATCAAGGGCGCTGATAAGCTGGGGAGCAAGGAGAATGCAACCCTCCGAGAGCGTATCATTGAAACCATGCGGGATCGTCTCGATGGCGATGAGGAATGGCTTCAACGTCTACTACCGGACTACGCACCTGGATGTAAGCGACTCACGCCGGCCCCAGGATATCTCGAAACACTTCGTAGCCCGAAAGTGGACTACATCACTGAGCGTATCACACAGCTCACGCCGACAGGTGTCCAGACGGCTGATGAAGCTCACCATGAGGTTGATGCCGTCATCCTGGCGACAGGCTTCGAGCCAAGCTTTACGACACTGTTTCCTGTCATTGGAAAGGCCGGAGTCGATCTCCGAGAGAAGTGGTCCCCTGCTGGTGAAATCGGCTATCCTGAAACCTACCTCGGCATCATGGCTCCTGGGTTTCCGAACTATTTCTTTGTGCTTCAAGCTCAAGGGAACGCACGTGGAGGGTCCGTACCTCTTCACATCGAGACCTCGGCTGTGTTCATCGCCAAGGTGGTTCGAAAAATCCAGTCACAGTCTTACGCGGCGCTGGATGCGAAAGAAGAGGCGGCTCAAGAGTTCAATGACGTGGTCGGGGGTTTCTTTGAGAATTCTGTAACAGGCGACTCATGTTCGAGTTGGTTCAAAAATGAAGCTGGACCATCAAGGCTTCTCATCGCTTGGCCTGGGTCGTATCACCATCGCGCTGGCATACTTCGAGATCCTCGATGGGAGGACTTTACGTTTGAAGCCAGGCCAAGGGCAACTCGCAACCGGTTTGAGTATTTTGGCGATGGGACAGTGGAGAAAGAATCTCGGCCAGATAGAGACCCGGTGAGGTTGACTAGCTATCTGACTGAGGTCGGGAAGATCGATCTCGCCACATTTCAGGAATCATGGACTCTGGATCTATGAGAAATGCCATCATCTACCTGCATATTTAGAGAGAGAATACAATCATCTGCGATTCAAACTACCTAGACCAAGACTGACAGGGTGTAACAATTGACAGATAGAATGCGGTGTATTGTCGAGTGTAATGCCCAGTCCAGCATTTTCAGCCTCGACAGCCATGCCCTCTTTGTTTCCAGCCAGCTCGCTTGTTCACTCCAGGCCGAGAGCATCGGGAAAGGATATCCGACATAACCACAATGCTCTGAACAGGCCCAGCCTACTCTCTCACTCGTCGACATCTTCGCGTAACTGCTAAGCAGACCCAGCAGGTTGAGTCCTTGAATAAGCTAGCTAGACCACCTGATCAACTAATGTTAGAACCCTCGAAGGGGGCCCATATCGCTTATTTCCGAAAAGTCCCCTGTAGGTCCGTTAAATCCATGGTGACGTGATGAGAAATGTGACAACTCGCCCAAGACATCCAGTGGCATTGCCTGCTTTGCTTTAGTCAAAAGGGGGCGGGGGGGAGAGGTGTCCCACTACGCTGGCTCTCGCGTGGCATAGACAGATAAGGGCGGGGTCGCTAAAGCAGCAGGGGACAGAGGTTAGGCATATGCCATCACAGGCCGGATCGCGACATCACCACTAGATGATGCGGCAGATGTTCACGGTTG
Source organism: Fusarium tuaranense (assembly GCA_013363205.1). Taxonomy (NCBI): domain Eukaryota; kingdom Fungi; phylum Ascomycota; class Sordariomycetes; order Hypocreales; family Nectriaceae; genus Fusarium; species Fusarium tuaranense. The sequence continues at coordinate 36,114 of JABEEN010000088.1, read as the reverse complement.
TAGGTCAAGCGATATCGGACTTTTCCGATCACTATACCCGTTTCCGCACTTTGAAGGGTGATAAAAACATGTCTTGCACGTATAGAGAGGTCTTGAGGAGACAAAGGGGTTCTGGATCACTGTCAAATCCTCTACTTTGTCTCTTTTGCCGACTACCATGACCAGCAAGCTCCCTCACAATTTCATCCAAGGGGGTCCATCGGAGCCTCTCTCGAAGGATCTCTTGGAGGGAAAGGTGCAACTGGAGCGCAAGTATGGATATACACTCGAAGGAAAGAAGAAGCGTATCTTGCTCAACGCTTTCGATATGAACGGTGTAGGCCACATTAGGTTTGCCTCCCATCCTCAACCTCAGTTCAGGTCGCGTGCTCACCAATCCGTTTTGCGTAGTATTGGACAGTGGCAGAATCCAGAGGATAGGAGCTCTCAGAAGAACCGCCTCCCATACTGGATTGAGCTAGCCAAGCTTTTGGAAAGGGGAAAGTTCAACGCTCTCTTCCTCGGTAAGTGTGAACGCTGAGTAAGACCATAAGGAATCAGTTATCCATGCCCGAGCTACGACAACCCCATCTAGATTTACAGAGCTGACCATAGTCCAGCCGACAACTACGGCTCGCATGACATTTACAAGGGAAGCCATGCGCCAGCCATCCGGGCGGCATCCCAATGGCCGCTATACGATCCATTTAGCGTAATTAACCGGCCAAACTGTGTCGAATATTCGTTAGTAGCTGACATTCTCCAGGTCATCTCAGCCATGGCCGCAGTGACAGAAACCCTCGCCTTTGGCGTAACTGCTTCTACCACCTTTGAGCCCCCTTTCAGCTTGGCCAAACGATTTTCGACATTAGACCACTTGACCAACGGAAGAATTGCGTGGGTATGTCGACGATACTTGATCACAAGATTTCAGTTGCATGTACGTCCATGCTAACATCACCGCCCTAGAACATCGTCACCTCATGGAGCGATACTGCGGCTCGCGCACACGGCCTGGACCAGCTGCCTGAGCACGACACTCGGTATGAGATGGCCGAAGAATATCTCAGCCTGGTTTACAAGTATATTCTTCTCCTCCTTGTGGTGTCCAATTCTAACGGTCCCAGGCTCTGGGAGGGTTCCTGGGCGGACGACGCTGTGGTCAAGGATCCATCCACGCACACCTACACTGACCCAACCAAGGTGCGCAAGATCGAGCATCAAGGAAAGTTCTACAAGTCTTCAAGTGCGCACCAGGTAGACCCGAGCCCCCAGCGCACACCTGTGCTCTTCCAGGCCGGAATGTCGCCGGCTGGTTCTTCCTTCGCTGCGAAGCACGCCGAGTGCATCTTTTGTGGTGGCGCAAGTCCGGCCCTAGTTGCCAAGACTATTGAGGAAACTCGCCAAAGGGCCCAAGAGAACGGCCGAGACCCATATGATCTGAAGTTCTTTGTACAATTCACGCCTATTCTGGGTGCCACCGACCAAGAGGCCCAGGAGAAGTACGAGCGGTACCGCCAGTATGCCATAGGGGAAGGCGGCCTCGCCCTGCTTGGAAGTACTTCGGGCATCGACGTCTCCAAGTTCCCCTGGGATGAAGAGTTCCCTACCGACCCCGAGCATCCACTCATGAGGGAGCTGACAGTGAAACAACGCAACAGACTTCTAGTGCGTCCGGCCGGCTTTGACCGCTGGACCCCTCGTATCCTGGCAGAATATCAGTCCCTAGGTGGCAGTGCCCCATACAAGATTGGGAGTGGTGCCACCGTTGCGGATGAAATGGAGCGATGGATCACCGAGGCTGATGTCGACGGCTTCAACATCGGTCATATCGTTGTCCCTGGCGCCTGGGAGGATGTCATCAAGTATTTGGTTCCGGAGTTGGAAAAGCGCGGGTGGCTTGGTAAAGACTACCCCGTCCCTCAGGGTACGGCAAGGGAGAACCTGTATGAGAGTCCAGGAGACTCATATGTGCGCAAAACACACCCCGGATATAAGCACAAGTTCAAGAAAGACATTTAGATTCTTAACAATACCAGGAGAGTTAGATGATATACAAAACTAACTTTCTACTTGGTGCTACACTCGATCACGTTCATGACTCATCAGCTATCTTGCAAGGTGAAACGGGACTCATTGCTTTCATCGCTTGGAAGCCAAGAACACGAAATCGTGTAACCTTTCAGGGGTGTTGCAGCCTTCACCGTGTTGAGTCTCGCGGCTCGGTTGATCGGGTGCCACTCGAGACAGTCTGTAACGTCAATCTCGATACCATCATCCTAGGTTTAATATCCCCACAGGAATCCGCCCACGGCGCTGGATAAATGGGAGCTTCCGAAACATGTATCCCTGATACTGGCATCGATAGACCCTGTCTACGAGGTGTAAATATGAAGAAGGGCATCAATACCTTTCCGGAAGCCAGAAATAGTTCATTTCGCTTGGAAACCCACATGCTTTCTGCAGGGTACATGACAGCTTAAAATGAAGCCGACGATTCATCTTCCAGTCCCAATGGGTCTCAAACGTCCAGTCAATTTACGTTAGACAGAACATTTCTCTAACGTCTAAAGTCCGAAATGCTCTCCTAGGTGGAACGATTCTCGAGACAGAGACTAGGTACCTACCTACTTATGTACCTACCTATATGGGACGTTGCCAATCTGTGAACAGTTTCAAGGATCTTACTGATCACTCGCGCAGGATGAAACTTCTCGTGAAGTTGCACAGCCTACAGAAATCGAGTAGAGTTAAGATTTCAGGCTCACCGGATGGCTCGACATCCCCTTGAGGAAGTGTTGAGCAATATGGTTTCAGTAACAACATGTCACTAACCTATACAGGATCCAATTCACTTTATCACTGTTCTCGGTGCTTTTACGGGAACACATATGAGCAGCCAAACCCGTCCGAAGATCACAGAGGTCAGGACTAAGGGTTGCATCCGGCTGAGGTAGGTGATTAAGACAATGATCCTGGGGCACCTATTGGAGATTCTTGTTGTTGTCGTTAAGAAGCAAGTGAAAGTATATTAATCAATTACCTTTGTACTTACTTTCTCAGCCTGGGTTCTCTTCCAGAGTCCCCGACGATTCAATAAGCTGCTCATCCCGATACGAGCTGTCTCAGATTAAAGGACCTCAGCATCAGGTATTAGGCAATGCATTTGTTCGATTATCTGCATGAAAGTGTTTCTTATTCATAGCAGCATTGTAACGCCGCATGATAAGCCTCCCTCTTTTTCACAACTAGAACTGAACTGACTGATAATAGTCATCCGGTGATCATGTCACCACTGATTCCAAACCGGGGGCGTTATTTCTTCAGTGCCCCATCATTGTAACTAAGGTTAAATCCCAAATTCGACTTTGTACATGCAGAGGTGTCTGGGAGTTTGCTAGAGCTGAAACAAGAAGGGAGAGTGATCGGCCAATCTCTATCGCCGCGTGCTCGGGTTGTTTGGTAGCGAGCACGTTCAAACAATTTCTCGTATATCAATCATAAGTTTTTTTCCCAAATCGAATGCTTCTCCATGGCCTTTACCCAGGCGAAACTGTCATCTTCCGACTCAGCCGCACCAGCTCATCGACCCATTACTTACCTGAGCCACCGCAATTACCAACCATTAATTCAGCCATTAATCCACAATACCAACAGCATTGTGTTTCCAGAAACAAAAGAATGTCGGTTAACGGGCGGAAAATTGGTGGGTTTGAGTGTTCCTTGGCAGTGGCCCGATCTGAGCCCACAGGCATAAACATGTGGTGGTTGTTTCAGGCTTGTTTCCCCTGGTCTTGCTACTGTCAGTTGATCGGTTCTTAGTCAAGAGAGACATCTTGACAGTGTTGGCTTAGAAAACACATTGTTCGTTTTGGTTAGTATGTAAAGGAGCCTGTGTCCCGTTGTACGCTTTTGTCTGCAATCATTCATTCTTTTCCTTTAGTATCATCATTTGTTTCTGTTGTCACTCTTTTTCTATTCATCATGGTTTGTTTCCTTTCTCTCTTCACAGGGTTGAGCCTTGTGGCTGGAGCTCTACCAGCTCCGGTTGGGGTACTCAAATCAACGAGGGCTGCAACTCCAAGCAGCACTGCAACTCAAGAGAAGTAGACGGCCCAGGCGAAGCTATAGTGTGACATTGGCTAATGGTTCTTATAGATCCTATCACTATTGGTGGACCGACAGTGGACGGGATGTCAACTTCACTAGTTTTGATGGAGGTTCATACTCAATCAAGTGGTCAGAGGGGGCCAATTTTATTGGCGGCAAGGGGTGGAACCCTGGTGGTCCCAAGTAAGTCCTTACTCCTTTTCACTGTATTGAACCGTTGCTAAGAAGAGTAGGAAAGTGAAATACTCAGGGACTTATAGCCCCAACGGCAATAGTTATCTTGCCCTTTATGGATGGACTACCAACCCTCTTGTTGAGTACTACGTGGTGGAATCTTTTGGCAACAATGATCCCTCTAGCGACAAAGAAAAGAAGGGCGAAGTTACAAGTGATAACGGCACATACGACATCTATATCAGCAGCCGAAAGAATGTGTCTTCTTTGGAGCAGACCGTCAAGCAATACTGGTCCATCCGACGTGAAAGACACGTCAATGGAACGATCACTACGGGAAACCATTTTGATGCTTGGGCTCGTGCCGGCCTGGAGCTTGGCTCATTCGAGTACATGATTATGGCCACCGAGGGACACCTCAGCAGCGGCTCTGCGTCGATTACTGTCGGAATTGATGAATCTTCCTCTTCTGATAGTGATGAGAGCGTCACCAAGAGGGATGGATTATACGCCCGATGTGGCTCTGGTTTTTGGCCTGATTGTGGCTCAGGATCAAATGTCGAATGTGGCTCGGGCTCAGACTGCAACTCGGGTACAGAGTCGGGATCAGACGCCGGATGCGGTGCAGGCTCGGATTGTGGCTCCGGCTCTGGTGAAGGCTCGGGTTCTGGAGTAGGATCTGGCTCAGGATCCGGCCAAGGTGAGGGCTCTGGTCAAGGATCAGGATCAGGATCTGGGTCTGGGTCTGGGTCTGGATACGGTGAAGGCTCAGGGTCGGGTTCTGGTCAGGGCTCAGGCTCGGGCTCAGGTTCTGGTCAGGGCTCAGGCTCTGGGTCTGGTGAGGGTTCTGGTGAGGGTTCTGGTTCCGGCCAAGGTTCCGGCTCTGGGCAAGGCTCCGGCTCGGGTTCAGGTTCTGGTGAGGGCTCCGGTCAAGGTTCAGGTTCAGGATCTGGCTCAGGCTCGGGCTCTGGTCAGGGCTCTGGATCCGGCTCGGGCTCCGGTTCAGGATCTGGTCAAGGTTCGGGTGAGGGATCTGGATCTGGTGAAGGGTCAGGATCTGGTCAAGACTCTGGCTCCGGATCTGACGGCTCCGGATCAGGCAATGAGTGTGGCTCAGGCTCGGACTGTGAGTCGGGTTCTACCCCAGCTCCAGTCCCAGACTCTGGCTCAGACTCGGGCTCGGGCTCGGGCTCTGGGGACGGCTCCGGTGAAGGTTCTGGTTCTGGCTCAAGCCCTACCCCAGGATCAGGATCAGGGACCGAATGCGGTTCAGGCTCGGACTGTGACTCAGCCTCCTCTCCAGTCCCAGTCCCAGATACGGGTTCTGGTGAGGGATCTGATTCTGGCGCTGGCTCCGGCTCCGGTGAAGGATCGAACCCAGGTTCTACCCCCGACTCGGGATCAGATACTGAGTGTGGCTCGGGTTCAGATTGCGACTCAGGAGCTACCCCAGTTCCATCCCCTGTCCCAGACACAGGCACTGGTGAGGGTTCTGACGAAGGCTCAGGATCCGGCGAAGGCTCAGTCCCTGATTCTGGCTCGAGTCCTACCCCAGGTTCGGGGTCAGACACTGAATGTGGCTCGGGCTCGGATTGTAACTCAGGATCAGGTGAAACACCTGATTCTGGTTCAGGCTCCGGAGAGGGTTCTGGAGAAGGATCCGGAGAAGGATCCGGAGAAGGCGAGTCTGATGGAGGGTCTGGATCAGTCCCAGACACAGGATCTGGCACGACCCCTACTCCAGGATCAGGGTCAGACACTGAATGTGGTTCGGGCTCGGATTGTAACTCAGGATCGGGTGAAGTACCTGATTCTGGCTCAGGCTCCGGTGGGGGTTCTGGAGAAGGCTCTGGGGAAGGTTCTGGAGCAGGGTCTGGTGGAGGGTCTGGCTCGGTTCCTACTCCGGGATCAGGATCAGATACCGAATGTGACTCGGGCTCAGACTGCAATTCGGGCTCTGGAGGAGGGTCCGGAACAGGTTCTGGGGAAGGATCTGGAGCAGGCTCTGGTGGAGGCTCAGATACCGAATGTGGTTCAGGCTCAGACTGCAATTCAGGCTCCGGTGGAGATTCAGGCACCATTCCCATCCCAGACTTTGGGGTAGGTGCTGGATGCCCCTCTGGCTGCGACTGTGGTTTTGACTTTGACTTTGACTTTGGGTCCGGTACGGTCGTAGTACCTGGGTCCGGGTTCGACTCGGGAGGATGCGAGTCTGGATCGGACTGTGGCTCAGACTCAGGGGACATCCCAATCGCGACCCCGAATTTTGGATCAGGTGCCGGATGTGACTCTGGTTCTGACTGTGGCTTCAACTTCGACTTTGGATCAGGCACAGTCGTAGCACCAGGAGCAGGATCGGGATCGGGATGTGACTCTGGGTCTGACTGCGGTTCTGTGGGCTCTGGCTCGGGAGGCTGTGAATCTGGATCTGGCTGTGAATCACCGGTGAGTTCTTCACATCTCAAATGAAATGCTAAACAATCATCTGACCCATTCACTAGTGCTCGGGAGGCTGTGGAAGCTAGGCGGACTCAACGTGCTGCCGGTCAAGTGAAGCGGTTCTCAGATTACGCGAAAAGCTTAGTACAAGGAAGAAGATGTATTATAGGTTGACAGCGGATGGCTCATGGTAGACCCATGATGATGGCATCGATGTATGTATATAGATTATAGGCAATCACTCTGCGAGTGAATTTGATGTTGTTACTACTGTCCTACAAACTTCATGCAAAGTTCCTCTACCAATATCCCCACCCAAATCAAGATAGCCCTTGACCTTCAACATCTATGCGCCGCTTCCGTTTTGCTTTAAACAGCATCCACGTGAACTATTCTTCTTCTGACTATTCCTAGCACCTCCAAGTTAGGTGTCAGGATTGTTGCCCTATTGAGGATTCGTTAGAAGTTGTTTCATCCACAATGACTACCACCTGGGAACTCCCCATCGGCTTAGCTGGAGGGGGGTTAACTGTTGTTGGATTGGAGGCCATGGAGCTATCTGAGATGAAAATCAGTTTGAACATTTCCTACACAACGCAAAGCACCCTTATAATACGCCTCAAATATCCACGGTCTATTCCCTGTTCACGTTACAGTCACGCAGCTATCCGTCCGTCCTCTATGAGCCCAGTCATTGGAGACGTTTCTCGAGCTCTACAGTATTTGTGAACCATCCTCAAGTTTGCGGGATAGCTTTCACTTGTGCAAAACCTTCGCAAGCAGATGCGAATAACCTTATTTATGGTATGATGCGTACTGCGGTCTCTCAGTTGACGCACTCAGCTTCATCTTATTTGTTGATTGTCCTGCTACTCAACCTGGCTCGGATCTGAAAAGATCTACGTGTGCTGAACGTGCAGACTTTTAGTCCTATAAATACTCTACTTTATTATTCGTTGCCCATTTACTAATACCCCAATTTGTTACAATCCTCCATAGCGTCGTCTCTGGCCCCTAGCACGAATGAATATCATCCTCGCCCGACTACGATCACAATTTCACATCATAATCTAAGACCCAGAGTTTAGTATAGAAGATCTCATGAAATGAGCTCTTGGAAATTGTCCTCACGCCGAGTAATCACCCACTATGTTTCCCTCTTCCATCGTCGCGAATTGGCTTCAACTTCATCACATCCATCTACAAGAATCTGACATGATGCTATGGTGCGTTGAAAATGTGTTCTTTATTATAGTTGAGGCCCAGCCCTCGATGGGATAACTGAACCAGAAGACCGAATCTGACATTCCTAAGCCCAAGAGGCTCTATCAGCCTCCCCTACATTTACAGAATCTCGGATGGACTCTAAAAAGTCTATGGGGCATTTGTTAGTCTTCCCGTCATGGCAAGATAAAGAGAACGCAACGAATAGACAGCAAAAATGCCGCGCGGCTAAAGGACCACCCACGCCGGGCCTTCTAAGGAAAATATAAGCGCTGTAGAAAAAGTGATACCGGAAGTTCTATTTCGCAAGATGTGACTTGAATCTCATGGGCGTTGTTGATGTGGTGCGTGCATCTGTGTCGTGAGTAAGCTTGGACAGACTCATGTTGCACACCATCAAGTAGAGGTCCCGGCTGTTGCAAGTTACAACAGCAATCCTTGACATCCATGGCAAACGAACTAAGTTTACACGTAGACTTCAGCAGTATTTGGACTTGTCGGGAGTAGGTTATGGCAGCCTGCCCAACTCCATCAACTCTCACAGTTGCTGCTGCTGACCTACGCCAAGAACCTTAAATACGAACGTCTCTATCGGCAAAGGTATAGACCAAATGGAAACATGGCATATCAGCAACTACGTTTCAGCCGATCAAAACGGGGCATTAGGTTTCGATCGCCATGATTCTCCCGGCTGAGTGTCCCCCAGCACCTTGACTAGGGTATTGGACCGGTGGTATCCACAACAGCCATCACTATCCTTTAACTAACCGCCTTGCTGAGGGTAGGGCAGTTGTCTTCCAGCCTCAGTCATCATTGTGATCCCCAGTAGCCTTGACGCGCGGCATGCCTTGTCGGTAGAATTCCAGCCGTCACGGCGAGGTGACACGAGCCAAGAGGGAAGTGATCCATGGCTCAAATGTCTCCTTAACCCAAACTCCGAGTGCTGACATAGCAGCCTGTAGCTGATAAATGCCAACAATAGTGCTGGTATCACCGATTCGAAAGTCACCATCCAGTAAGTGCTGTTTGCAATTAGACTCTGGCATCAACAACAGAAATGGACATCACTTACGATCTCCGGGCCAGCATCCGTCACAAACAGGAGAGTCCAAACACTACCCACCATCTGAATCACGGGGACAGTGATGATACTCTCTGTTCCACCTCCAAGGTCAACGATGCTGCGTAGCCGCTGGTGCCATGCGGCCACCCAAATGCCCAGCTGAGCGTTGGCTGTGTCCATGTTTCCAGATGCGGTTTTCGTCTCGATGAAGATGGGGGCTGGGCGTGTGCGGAGAGGCTCGTATGAGGTTTGGTTGATGGTGGATGTTTTACTTGACTGCTTCGATAAGAAAATCCTGATCAGGTTTTGGAGCTCACTACCCGGACTAAGGACCAGTGCAAAGTCGACCATCTTATGGACTGACGATGGACTTGTCCGTGTTGTACCCATGCTGTGCTCAGAGACACTGCTCATGTCGGACACACTGGCATTGGAGCGCCGTGACGGAGTCTCATCGCCGGTAACTAACAAGGGACGAAAGGCGGGCTTGATATGGGCTGAAGTGATTGGTTCGACCTCAAGAAAGGGAAACATGGAAGTTGTTTGACGAAGAAGAGGGGTGTGTACCAGACAGTTCAAGGCAGCTTCAGACCTATGGAGATTCGAGCAAGATATTGAATCATCGACGATGGCTCGAAGGCGATCATGGGTTTCGTGTACCGTCCTGTCATCCACGCCTGATTCCGCGGTGGAATTCCACATAAACGACCGAATTCGTGTATCCTGGAAATCCGAATGTCCTCTAAGGGCCGCTGGCAGAATTTCTTCTTTCGCCTCAACAGCGGAAAGCGCCTCAAGCAGTGCTCGGGTGTCATGCGGAAGAGCGCTTCTGAAGTTGGGTTCCTTAACGAAACGAACCGGGCGCACCAGGTTGAGCAGACTGGCCGTCTTCTGGAATCGTTTCGAGGGAGATGAGCCGCGAGATTGCGTCGCCGAGTGTGACGTCTCCGTTTGGGCCAGAGGAGGTATGGCGGGAGAAGAAAATGCACCTCTGGTTGCGAGGATGGCAGTAAAGGAGGATGCGCTTGGCGAGACGACAGCCTCGGGGGCTGGAGCATGAAACACGTCTCCGTCATCATGTCTCGATAAAAGCTGGCGAGGTCTTCGAGGTGTTCTATCCGGATCGGGGTATAAATCGGACGAGTCGTCGCCGGTCCGTTGACGTTTAGATGGGCTCGGCATGTCGCAAGAGGATCGGGGTCGGCGAGCGTTGATGGGTGTTGGTGGTGCTGGTGGTGTCGCGAGGGAATGTTTTACGTCGTCAACCCACGCCTGGATAATAACAGAGTCCATATCCAAAGATTGAATCGCGTATAGATGGCATCTCTTGTCATACAATAGCCGCGTTACTAGTTCGAGATGGCGGCTTTCGCAATGACGTTGTTGAGGTTAAATGGAGTTTATTGTTATTTGTTACCACAGCACCCAGCCGGAAAATTAAAGAACCGACTACCGCCTAACACTCACGTGACCTCAACTTTTCGTACTCAGCCACTCTCGCCACATTTCCTACCCTAGAAGGCAACATTTTCCAGAGCCTCCTCGCCCAAGCTCAATACCTAGGTAGGATAGCAACTCAAAATGTGACAAACACCAAGAAGATCCATCAACATGCAGGCAATGATAAGTCTTGGATATGTTTCTATATAGAGGTAATAACATGTTAAAGCCGTCGATTAGATGTCATGCCCATTGTCTCCAATTTCCAGTGTCTAATATAGATACCGTGGCTGGTGAATTTATCAAAGATGACAAGTAGCTTTTCCCAGCTCAGAACCATGGAGGGGCTCTAAAGCAAGTAATGGAAGGAGCCTGATATAATTCAAGTACTGGTTGGCGTTCTCTGATTATCAATGGATTTTTTTAGTCGCCCATGTCGTGGATTTAAGCCAACATTATGAGGGCCATGTAAATGCCTTGATGGCTGGGTTGTTATAGCTGAACCGAATTGATCCAGAAAGATACGTACCTTGGCGTATCACGTGCCTTGGGACAGGATTCTGTCACCAGTCACGTGCCGCGACCAACAAGTACCTGCTCACGTGTCGCGAAGTACCTCATGTTTCTTTGCATTTGTGCTTTCGGATCTTGATCTCCGGCACGTGAAAACTCCCACTGGTGTCCATCCACGAACACCCTCGGGGTTGAGGGTTTGCAATAAAATGGATGAACCAGCGAACGGCCATCACGTCGGAGTATCCATAAAACTTTAAGTTGACCGATGCATTGTTGTCGCCCTCCTCACCCGATGTTGATTGATGAATTCAACGCGGCCTCCTGTGCTTGATACACAGGTATCTGCAGCACTGTCCACGACAATCATACCAGGTTAACGAGGATATTCGGCCTTCTTTTAAAGGGTAACTATTCTAGCCACCGTTCTGTAATTCCTTATGGAGTCTATGAGACAGAAAGGCGGTTGCAGATGGATGGATCGGCTCAAGTTACTCCAAGCACTTGCTTAGTACTGCAACATACTCTGTACATCTAGGCTAAATGTATTTATATGGGACTAAGGTGATAATGTTTAAGCGGTCATAACATGAAGAGAGAAACCATGGCACAATGGCTAAACTTATTGGACTTTTAGCTGAGGGGGCTTTCTAAAATACTGAAGAAGACACATACTATAGTCAACGGCTTAGTGCCGTGTGCCCACTAACCCATATTTCAAGACCTATTGTTTTCCGATCAAGGGGTTTTTAACCGGTTTTATAACTGCTCTGCTGGAATCGCCGATCGAGAATTATCTCATTAGCTTGGTATACCAGGAGTGTAAGGCCTAGATTCAAGTTTACTAACTCGTTCCCATCCAATAAACGGGGGTATCACTCTTGGCCCTGGCAATGCAGCTTTCATGTTCTCTACACAGTATATGCCAAACCACACTCCTTTCCGTGTTGACAGCGGCTCAGAACTCGATGGCCTGCAAGAAACCATTAATACCACAATGTACGTCGAGGGTGGGGGCCCTGAAGAGCCCTTCACTGATCTATGCCTCATCTACAGTAGATGCGTTTTGTTGTGACTGATGCTGAGGCATCATCGCTATGTGATAGATAGCGTGCTAGCTAATATAGTTCTGTCACTCCCCAGGGGAGTGTCGGATACCCCCTACTTAGTCATTCGAAAGACTGTTGTCGATCATATTTTCCGAATTCTCGGTAAAGTTATCAGGATGTCCCCCGAGATTGAAAACGCCAAGATTCCTACCGTGGTGATAATCGGCCACATAATCCAACCGCCGCTTCCTATCCAATGACCTGCGATTTGTATTCTGTCCTTCGGCCTTGATAGCGCAAGCGCCAAATAAAGAGGAATACGCGGCTTTTCCAACATCTCTGTATGCCAGAGGCCTTCCTTCATCCTCTTGACTACCTCTTCAACCAGAGCCTTGAAGATTTTATTCAAGACCCCGAGCCCCCGGAGTGTCGGGGTCGGGGATGTGTTTGATGCCGGAGTACATAAATACGACCCTACGCGTATTGGTGACAGATCTACAGACCTAACTTCACCTTAACGCAACACGCGACCCGCGGACTCCACGGATCTCGCACGCTCTATGAACCCCCTCTCTTTTTTTTTCTTATAGAAGACATCTGTTGCCCATGGTTGCTCATGACGCTATATCTTAGCAAGTCCCAGACAAGAAAAACCGTTCTCCAAGCTCTTTCCAGCATCAAACTTCTCAATCACCATGTCCAGCCAAACCAAAGTTGCAGTTGTGGGTGCCACTGGCAGAATCGGTTCAAGCATTGTGCCCGCCCTCCTTAATTCAAAGGAGCATCATTTCGTAAGCCCACCCAACGACGAATCAACGATATTCTACGCAAGTCTCATGCCTTTTTAGAAAATCACTGCTCTTGTTCAGCCCGCCTCGGTCGACAAACCCTCCACCAAAAACCTCGCCGAACAGAACGTCAAAATTGTGCCCGTAGACTTACAGGGTGAATTGAGTGAACTGACGCGAGCATTGACTGGAATCGATGTCTTAATCTGCGCTCTGCCGCCTAATTACACCCTGGACCAGATACCTTTAGCGGATGCTGCCTTACAGGCTGGAGTCAAGCGATTCGTGCCAAACATGTGGTCCACGGTAGCACCACCAAAAAGTGTCATGAAGATTCGAGACACGGTATGTGAGAACCTTGTTTATATAGGAAACCTACTCTTTGCTGATAATTCTACTAGAAGGAGGACGTCATCAACCACCTGAAAAAGATCGGCTTGCCGTACACCATCATTGACATTGGCTTTTGGCATGAGATTATGATCCCACGAGTTGACTCTGGGCGGCTAGACCATGTTGCCTTGTATTCCAAATACTTCTTCGTCGATGAGGGCTTGGTTCCTTGTGCTACTATCCATATAGACGATGTAGGTCGTTATGTTGCTCGCATTATCTCGGATCCACGGACTCTGAATCGGATGGTCTTCGCCTACGGAGAGGCGACCTCGCAGAGTGAGGCTGTTCGGCTCATCCAGCGGGCTGCAGATGAGACCATTCCATTGGTGAAGATAAACTATCAGCAAGTATCGAGGGCAGTTCAGGGTGGCAAGCTGGATTTGTGGCCCCAGGTGATTCTGGAGTATGTCTTCAGCGCGTGGGCAAGGGGAGACAATCAACCCGATAAGGCGGATTTTCTTGGCTATCTGAATGCCAAAGACTTGTATCCGGATTTCCAGGCTATCTCACTGGAGGAGACAGTGACCGAAGCATTGAAAAACGGAGGTGTCAATCCTGGGTTCGGGAGCAGCGAGTTTTGTGATAGGATTGAGGCTGAGTTGATGAGTTGGGCTTGACTTGAGATACAGGCTATAAACTATTCTAGCCTCGAATCCCTGTAGACCATCCTTAACCCCGAGCTCCATATTGGTTTGCGGGTTGATACTCTGATTACAATCTTGTGTCTAAACAAAAGGTCTGGCGATCTAATTCGAGCTCAGCGACAACGCCGCAGCCCTCGTTCTAGCACGTTTTCCTCTGTAAAAAGATGGCCATACAAAAGGGCAGCGAGGACTAAGGGGGCCTTCTTAAAGTGAATATAACTATCCTCATGGAGTCATAACATTGATCTAGTCGTAGGGCACGTTCTAAGACAAGTTTATTTTATGAAGATGGCCACCTTGTCTCTGGGCCAGCCTTTCTCCATACACAACGGAAAATGACCAGCAACGCCGTTGCAACTGCCAGCAACGGGTGATGGAAAGCGGTAACGAAAGCTTAGACTGCGCAGTGCTGGCTACAGCATCCATAAATCACAGTAACTCGGCCCTATTTCTACAGTGGGCGGCAAGATCTCATACCGTGTAAATTCTTCGACCAAAATGTCAACTGGTAGTCACTCAGGCCCATTCTAGGCGCTATCAAGATCTTCAACATGGTTCTCTAAGCGGTGAATATCTTGGCTCTCTTGAGGGCTGAGACTCTCCGTGGCTTTCTTCTTGGTTAGGTTTTCTTCCAGCTCTGTGATAAACACCTCGAGTTTCTGGAACTCGACTGGTTGCATAATCTTCCGAGGTAATCTCGAGGAGAGTAATTTCATCAAATGTGTTCTTTGTTATGGTTGAAGCCCGGCCCTCGATGGGATAACTGTGCCAGAAGATCGAGAAATTTCACCTGAAGAAAAGAAGCCAAAGGGCCGTTAACGGTGTTTCGCGCCCGTGAAAACCGAGACACTAGCAAGGTCTCGTACAGCTGGGGTTGTGTGAATAGCCGATTTGCACGATACTTGGCTGGAACGCCTAAAGCCCGAATCTTGAGAATAAAGGTTGTATGGACCAAAGTCATAAGAATTTACTCTCTCTCATCCTCTGACGTAGGGTGTTGTAGTTGATGGTGGTTGCATGTATAGATGACGCCTTGACGAGGAGAATATGTGGCGATTTGTGAAGCCGATGCTTGTGGTCGTCGCCTTTTTACTAATATCAATAAAGTATCTAAGCCGAGTTATCAGGCACAACGTTAGATAAAACGATGTAGGCTGGCTTGTATCCGAGCCTTGTAAACAGGGCAGGGTCCATGCATCTCGCCACGCCTTATTGACTCCAATATCCTCCTCTAGTGCATGACTAGAAGTAATTGAAAAAAAGAGTGATGACAAACCTCTCAAGCACTCATCTATTCGCATATCTTTCCACCTCTGCCACACTGTCTATTCTGATCTCAAGAGCCAGACCAATCCTCCTCCCACATATGAGGCCAATAATAGGTAAGAAGCGAATATTTCCATGAGAAACGGGCGAATTCCATACGCAACACAACAATCAACGTCTAAGAGCCTTTCCGGGTAACTATGCTTCTGCCTTGATGAAGATAACGCGGGGATACCATATTTCTTTTCGAGTGGGATCAAAATTACTTCTTTTTCTAGTCCAAGATTTGGGTGCTTTTGCGGCCATTCTTACCCATGCACCAACATGCAGCCATTGATGAGGCGTTGAATGCAAACATTCATTTTTACAGGCTCATTCACACAAAGATCATCGTAGCCAGATGGGCCAGCTCCGTGGCAAATATACCAGCCGTGAATGACTGGAAACTAATCACCCAAACGAAGGCCAACTTGCCTTCCATTGACATGCCAAAGTTGGCGAGGAGGTGGATAACAGAGCTGCAGTCATGGCCAGAATAGTTTCGATCTGCGACCAGTAGAACCCAGCTTATTCCCATAGCTTGGTTGTGCCACTAAAATGAGGTGTCAGCTGATGACGCGTTCTTCCATGGGGCTCTGGCGGCGCTCTCAGTCGCACGTTTTTACCACCGCAAGTCGTGACTAAGTAGTACCGAAAGAGAGAATGGGCTCGTATATACTGTAGATCTGAATAGTATTCTGAAATTTGAGTGAGACACTGAGCGAGTCTGGGGCTGTGACGATCCTTTGAGACAGCGTAACAACCAAGGTGGCTCATCACCAGGCCGCGTGGCTCCGTATCGCTGCGTGCCACCCAATTTCACTCCAACGTTACTTATCCAAGCGGGCGCAGTCCCGCTTTACGATGAAGCAGGGCCTTTGTTCAACTCTAGCCTAAGCTAAGCCGTGTTCATGAGGCTTCATGGAGATCCAGATAAGAACCGAAACAGTGCAAGCGTCAGGCTAGTCGTCGGATGCCATCCGAGAAGACACCTTGGCATCGCCTTGATAGCACGTGTAGAAGATCCCAAACGCTTTAGTGTCGATCTTTGATTCTAGAACACCCCTTGGTTGGCCTTTTCCTCGTTCTCATTTAGTTCTAGTCTCGTGTTGGCCTTCTAGATCCTATAGAGAAAAGGAGGTGATGCAGGCTCAAGTGGGACAAGAACTTCATTGGCATAAAAATGTTGACTGTTAGCAGACCTGGATCATGAGTATCATGGGTGGTGGTGTCTCGTAAACTTCAAGGCAGCGGCTGGGGCAGAGGGCCAAGCATTGGCGAGTAACCTTGAAATTTGGCTCACGGAATAAAGTCTTCTAGATTTTAAGCATCCAGTCATGACTAGTCTAAAATCTCACTTGATGTCGCTTGTTTTGGAGGATGATTGCTTCAAATGTCAGACGTTGCACAGAAACGCGACGCTGAGTCGTGACACGTCGTATGACACGAAATCGGGAGAACGGGTTGAGAATGTTCCTGCATGTTGTATTGCTTGCTTTCTACGAATGAACGAATCAATCTTCCAGAGCTGGAGAACGTGGCCTAGTTCATTGGACATATAGTGTTGACGATGAGCAAGGGGTAGATACAGAAAGGTTCCATCGTCCGCGTCATGAGCCGGCATTACGCGTCCCCACGCAAAATGAAACATGGTGGTTGGTACCTGCAACAACTCAACTGCCGGATAACGATCTACCCCTCTGTTATCTTGTGGTGTAAGAGGATAGTCCATACTAGTAGGTATCCGCTTCGTGTTTCGGGTATTTTTAGTACGTAGTGAAAGCAAAAATGAAGCCATACAGAAGGCTTCTTGACTCTGGCTCTCCAACTTTCCATAAATACAGCCAAGTCGAGAGCATCTTGGCGACTGGCGCTCATCATAACGATATTTTACTCTACCAATTACCTCAACCATCAACTAAATCATTGCCGAAGCCAACTGTCATGTCTGATACAGACCAAAAGAGTGTGTTAACCAAGCCGGCTACCACCCTTAAGTCTGAGCCGCCCTACCACATCCTGTCTAAACGCAAAAAATGGGGGCTCGTCGTTTTGGCTTCCCTGGCAGGATGTTTCTCACCTCTTTCATCCAACATCTACTTCCCAGCCATTGACAGTATATCGTCGAGTCTTGGTGTTAGCCTGTCACTTGTCGCCCTGACAATCACCGTCTACATGGTCGTTCAGGGTATTGCACCTTCACTCTTCGGCGCCTTCTCAGACACATACGGTCGACGTCTTACTTTCACTGTGAGCCTGGTTATATATACAGTTGCAAATCTGGCCCTTGCCTTCACGTCGAGCTTCCCGATGCTGCTGGTTCTGCGCGGTGTCCAAGCAGCCGGATCTGCAGCAACCATTAGTATCAGCGCCGGCGTTATTGCTGACATTGCCAATCCTCGAGAGCGTGGGGGTTTTATGGGGACCAATGCTGGTATTCGGTGAGTAGGGCATGCGCGTTGTGTTAGCAGAACTGACCTTGGGTAGCATGACCGGACAAGCAATTGGGCCTGTCATTGGAGGCCTTCTCAATAGTGCATGGGGATTTAGAAGCATCTTCTGGTTATTATTTGTATTTGGCATGCTCGTCCTTATGTCACTCCTGATCTTTCTCCCAGAGACGCAACGCAAGGTCGCGGGCAATGGCAGCATTCCCTTGTCAGGTTTCCACAAGCCTTTGATCTACGTGGTCAACCCCCCCAAGGCCTGGGGGGAAAACACCGAGAAGCTCCTACCTCAACGCCGAGGATCAGTCTCTTTGAAGAAGGCCTTTAGTCCGCTAGGCTATATCTTCGAGAAGGACATCGCTATACTCTTGGCCTGGGGAGCCGTGGCCTACACAGCATGGAGCATGGTCACATCATCAACTACGACGGCATTGCTCAAAGGATTCCCATATCTTAATGAGTGGCAGATCGGCCTTTGTTTCTTGCCCAATGGCTTCGGTTGCGTGGCTGGTTCGCTTTGTACCGGTTGGCTGCTGGACAAGAGCTTCAAGGGTGCCGAGGCACGATATCGAGCCGAGCATGGTATCAATGACGAACAAGAAGATGTCTCGAAGAATAGCGGGTTTCCTCTTGTACGTGCGCGCTTACGCTTGATGCCCTACTTCAGCCTTGCTCTCCTCTTCTCGCTGGCATTGTACGGACCCAGCTTCGAATTCAATGACCTACGGCGGCAGTTCAGTCCTAATCTAGCAGCGCCGCTTGGTTTGCAGTTCCTAATTGCCTTTACCGCCACTGCAATCTTTAATATCAACTCTACGCTTCTTGTCGACTGTTTTCCGGACCGACCGGCCAGTGCGACAGCTCTTAACAACCTGTGTCGTTGTCTCCTTGGTGCGGCTGGGGTTAGTGTCATACAGCCAATGATTGATGGTGTCAAGATAATGAAAGCTTTCTTTATTGTCACTGGCATTGTTCTTACGTGTACGCCTCTTGTCTGGGTGGAATGGAAATGGGGTGAGAAGTGGAGGCGAGAGCGGGAAGAGAAGCTTGGTTTGCAAAGAGAACAAAGGTGATGGCAAAGGTGCTTTGCTGCTTTTAGGTTGCAGTCTTTTACGGCATTGGGTTTTGATACCGCCATTTATTAATGACTGTATTTTTACTACTGTGACTAATGGCTTCTTGTCATCATTATAAACAAATAGTAATAGCTTTCTATTTCCAATACAGAACCTGTTCGTTAGCCATTTAGGGAAGGCCGCGTATAATTTCGGTCTTCTCGCCATATCATCACGTCCCATGAACTACTCCTTGGCATAAAAGAGCACGTCCCTCATCAATAAAGGGGATTGGTTAAGGTCAAGTACTGTTTTATGGGGCTTTTCATCAATAAACATCCTTCATCTCTAGTCACAACCCGTTGAGAAGGATGCTATTGGAAATGGGCCGGGCGGAACCCGGAGGACAGGAGCCCCACAAGTATCCGACATGGCGGCGGCTTCGGCACGGCTTCGGCACGGGCCGGTCACACCCGTGAGTGTCTGCTGTGGCTGTTGCTAGGATCTTATTGACTCGGCCGGGCCGCCCGAAGACAACATTAGGTAGTTCAACATCCCTCGCCTACAGCGAGTTATCCTACGCTGCGTTGGACTTTTTACCTTGTTGCTCTAGCAGGCGGGGCGACGGACAAGGCCTCCAGGGAAGCATAACCCCTGACACCCGAGGATGGTTCGGATCACCGAATTAAAGAAATAGCACGCAAATATATGGAGAGGTGGAAATCGGGTGACCTGAATGAATCATGCCCTGCCTCAACACCAAGCTCTAGAAGCAGTATCACGATTTAAGAAGTTGAGCACCACAACCGAGACATGGTAACCAAGTGGTACAAGTTTCACATACGCCGAACATCAACCTGTTTCTCGCCAATCTTTCTGTGCATTCACGGGTAGGCGCCCGCAATGCTGGACAGGATAGGGTGAAGAAAACAATCTCATAGCACGTGGAGGGTGGCCTGTACTAGACGATGTAGTGCATGCACAGGAAAGTACCTACCCAAGATCTTTGAGGGGGAAATGTACTCTTCTTGTTCACAAATGAAAGGCCTTGCACGAGAGGAAAATCTCTGTGGCTGGAACGGCTCACTCGGTATTTGATCACAGCATGCACTCTCTTTTGTTAAGCAGCCACAAAATGGTACGTACATCTCGCAATGAGAGAGAAGACAAAAAGTAAATCTTGGTGCGAATTGCTATTGCAAGTGTTTGAAGTCAACCGTACACCTTACTCTGTGGCGCCTGCAAAGCGCTGCCAAGTACGGAGTAAAGAGCAAAGATCCATCAGCTCAAGTCCCAGCATCCTTTGCTGATTTTGGGGGGTTTTAGTATACCCTTCTGGAAAGGTTTCCCACCTTCTCGCAACGAGGCTTTTCCAATGGAAGAGACCAAAGGCGGTGCGAGGTTAGTAACGAATAGCATGCATCTCAACATCGAACAATGAATTCGCCCCTGGATTGATATCGATATTGATCAGCCAACGTTAGTCTAGTCACTGGACCCAGTTACACCAGTTTTTTATGTTATATTCGCTGTAAGCCCAGCGCCTGCGGGTAGCAAATATCAAAGAACACATCAATAAACCTATGACAGCATAAAACCCAATGTCGAAAAACACCGTAACCTAGATAAAATTAAGCTTCTATGGCGATAGCCAGAAACTCAATAGTGGAAAGGTGAGTCTTCCAATGAAAGATGCCACCTTTCCTTTTCCCGCGGTAGGATATATTCCCCAAGTCCGTCCTCTCGCTTGCCTCCCCTCTCTTAAGCCAAGCCAAGCTAACTGCTCTAACGACACCTCAACGACATCAAAACCAAAGCGCCATCAAGAACATCCACGGAACGAAGAGTGCCACGAGGGCGACAAACACCAGCGCAAAGGGTGGATCTTCAGCGCCCTCATTGCACACATCTTAAACCATGGCTCACGTCAAGAGTTACAGGCTGCTGCTAACTCGCCTAGCCATGTTTAAGCCAGGTCTTTGTAGCCTTGCCATCGCGATGCGTGTTCTCTCCGTCCATGCTTAGTTGGCTGACAAGGCTACGACTGCACTGCAAAGAAACGATCACGTCGCGATTGAACACAACTTGAAGAGGATGCATCAGCTGCTGGATAGAGTGATGATGGACCCGCCAGAACGAATCGGCCATCCTTATTCCAATTCACGCCAGCATACTGCGTACCTACATGATACCCTCGTCCACGTGCAACGGAAAGCGGTTCTTGATCCTCATAAACGCAAGAATAACCATCATGGCGAGATGCACCAACGCCCCAAGAGTCACCATGGATACCTTAGAATCAGGAGTGTCCCAGAACAGTAGTCTTCCAGGTTACTGTTCTGGGGTCACCGGATATAACAGTAAGTTAACTGCATAATCTCGCTGGGCCCAACTCGGCTTCCCCTGAAAAAGAGCAAAATTACTAAACGCATACATAGGCACCCTCGACCAAGGACACTCTTACATGCCCACCACGGAGGGTCGGACAGACAAGTACAGGCCACTCGACACGGAGCTCTCCCCAAGGGTCAACACGGGGATTATTTATCCCGACCGTCACGGCATTCGTCCTCCTAGGTTTCCACTCTTCGAAGTTGAGCAGGGGAAATCGCCTTTCAAGTGGCATATCCCTAATTCTTGGTCCAAAACTCGAGTCGCTCAGTGGCTGGATGATGTTCCAGAGAGATTCACAGAGAGTACCCCAATTCGCAAACCACAGAGGCTCCCAGTCATTCTTGAGACAGCTCTTGCCAGACACGAAATGGACATTGACAAGGACAGTCAGCTGCCCGGAGATGCCAATGGAACAGAGACAGATGTGAGTGACCAGCTGTCTCGATCCGTAGACAAGATGGAGATCGACGAGGCGAGCCAACAGCCTCAGTCCTGGGAGGCAATGGATGTCGATCAAGTAAATCACGTCTCTTCGACCCGCGAGATATCCAAATTCGTGTCCTGGGTCAGCGATGTTGATGTCGACACGGCTAACAGATCGATTTGGAGCGTGCGTCCTAGCTCAGACACGAGCACCCGGGAGCGCATAGGCTCGGATGTACAAGAGGATGTTGAGATGACGGATTGGTGCTACTCATGTTGTAATTGACGGATGGGCGAAGGCTGCTTGTAATCTATCTGCCTTCAGTAGTATAGCAAGCACAATCGAACAGACCATGGCGAATACCATATAATCCAGAGACGAAACTCAAGCTCACCAAAATCCGTTTTGGGACATTGGGCTGAGCTAAGTGAGAGCTGGAATGCATCTAGACCTTTCGTCTGACCCTGCGAATTGGGCCATGGACACGCCTGGGTGCGGCAACTTTCTCATGTTCCGCTACAAGGCATCGGCGGCGATCTATGCCTTTTCTCCGGATACCATCTCGGCGGCTAGCAGCAAGGCGTCTAAGGCCGAGTCCGAGCCCAACTCCAACCCTAAGCCCAGCCCTATATAAGCCACTCCCAGTCGGGCATTGGTGGAACGCCCCCCGCGCTGCTGGGCTCGTGGCGCTCACTCCAGGTATCCAGCCACTATCAAGAGGGCCTCGCGCAATGGGACTTTACTCCCGGCGGCCAGGCATCGCTGCAGTGGCTAAACTACCCCGGCCATGGCGTGAAGCGCTACTCAGTCTCGCACTCAGACGAGGATCCCAGCCTGGTGCTCCTCGCCAGCGCCAGTGGCACCATCACCGCCTGTCGCTTCCAGTTCCAGTACCAGCCGGTGTACTCATACGCCGTGCGTAACTACGGAGTGCTAAACCAGGTAGCAGAAAATAAGGAAAACATGCAAAATACGCAATGGGCCATGGGCCGGTGCAACCCGTGTAGCACCCATTGTCACTACTCGTGCAGCCCCGAGAACGACTCCTGCGGCGCTGGTTCATGCGACCCAGCCGACTCAGTGCAAGCAGCATCCGCCGACGACCTGCCTTCGCCACCTTATAATGCGCACATAGCACTCAAAGACGGTCATGACTGGTGCACGCCCCAAGACTCCAGCTGCTGGCCCACTAAGACGGCCATCCGGAAGCTAGAGCGGGCGCTAGACCCCGCAATGCCCCGGCTCGGCTTTCCATGTGCAAGGCGGCGCTGCACCAGAATGAATACCGCGACTGGAGCCCTCACATTTGCTGCGCGACACCGTCTATGCATCGCCACTGCTGGCACCGGCCATGAGTATAACAGCCGTAACTCATGCCCGACCAGCGGCCTCCTTATCCGCACGATCCTGCTCAAGGACAAGGTTTTTATGCCCACCTGGCGCGAGGACCCTGCCCTGGCCCCAGCCGGGGCATTCCGCTTTGGCGCCGCCGTCGTCTTCGCCGAGATGCACGCATTCTCGGCCAAGTACGCCCGCGTCATTGCATCGGGCTGGTGCTCCACCATCGGCATGGTCGGCTTCCATCTCGACGGTGGCCACGGACCCTTGCGCCGTCTATGGGCCTCGGCGTCGATAACGTGCTAAAGATTAAGGTCTTGCAGGTCGGTCGTGACGCTCACGGCCTGCCCGTCGTCCATAAGACCATTACCAGTCGCCGCCGCAATCCGCAGCTCTTCTAGGCCATGCGCGGCGGCGGCGGCGGCGTCTGGGGCGTCGTTCTCTCGATGACGGTCCGCGCTCACGCCGTGCCCGACGGGGGCCTCAGCCGCGTCTTCATCCCTCAGAACCGCACCTTTTGCCCGGACTCGCGACCGTTTGGCTACCAGTGGTTACGAGATGTGGACTCGCTTCGCCGCGTGGAAGCTAATTCTCAACCATAAAGTTAGCACGCAGCCTGCCTTCTTTATCGATACCACCGAGTACGCGACGGGGGTCTCTGTGCAGTCACTTGGCAGTTCAACTTTGAGTACTTCTACGCCGGCGGTCAGGCAGAGCCGGACTATATTCTGTTCCGTGACCGCCTCAAGGACCTGCTACAGACGACGGCCGTGCAGAAGCACAACTTCAAGTCAGCCTATGAGTATATCCTCTCCATGCCCGCCGATAAGTTTCTACTCGCCGTCACAAACCCACTGCCGGCGCCGCACCCGCCCTCCGACGCGGCTACCGGCTCTCAGAACTCGGTCTTTGTCTCACGACAGGCCATGGAGACAAAGTTCGCCTCGACCATGATGGACGTGCTGGATATCTGCGTAGCGTCCCTGAAGAATCCCGACCTGACGTCGCCAGATCCAGCAGGCCATCGCTGCGGCTTCCACTTCCTCTACACGTTGCTGACGGGCAATCTGGGGAGCTTGCAGCCGGGCGACACGGCCATCTCGCCGGGATTTCGCTCGGCGCTGATGCTATAGAATGCGCGGACCTTGACAACGCAGCAGGCGATGGACACGGTGTATAGGCTTGGGCCGAACAGTTATTTCTCCGAGAGCTCGTATGTGATGCACAACTGGACGGCGAGGTACTGGGGCCAGAAGGCGTACGAGCAGTTGCTAGCCGTGAAGAAGGCGCACGACCCGGGTAATCATTTCTGGTGCCATCATTGTGTTGGGGATGATCCGGATGATGCGTATGGGGAGCACTCCGCGAAACACTCTACTGATCCACCTTCGCCAGTACCAGGATGCTACTCTTATGCAAGCTGCTAAGGGACATAACATGACTGCTCTGACAACTCTTAAAGCCCAGTCTTCCATCACCACAGTATCCTATGTTGTATGTAACTAGTCTTTCTTGCTATTGGAGGGGTTTTAACTTTGAGTGGCAATTATGCAAGGTACAACGCAGCTCGGATTGGTCTGCAGTGCCGAAGGCTGCACAGGTAGACTAAGCTTGAATCAACGCCATCATAGATATCAGTCAACTATGTCTGGGGTTGCTCAGAGGGTCTGCTTTGCAACGTTGCCTCAGAGATGCACTCATTACTCCCACATCTTTATACATGACAAGGCGTCTTATGGAGGTTGATGGAAACAGCTGTGGATACTAGACGAAATTTGTAACAACCTGTGGTTTGGCTTTAAAATGACCATCACGGATGTAAGCCTTCCCCTCCATACTATGACTATTTAATGTGGAAGAGTTGACCTCGGCAGCGTTTATTATTGGTGTTCGTGGCTTTTCTGGCGTCTATCAATTCTTGCCGAACTACGGTTGACGTTTAAGAAAAAGCTTGGTCATGGTTTTTCTAGTAGTTAACCATTTACTCTACCTTAATTTATGCCATAAGAAAGTACAAAGAACATATCGATCGCCGATGACGAACACATGTCCCCAAGAAACGAACAACGCGACAGTGGACAGTGTTTGTGGGTCAACCATTGTGGGGCCGGAGATTCGGGGCGAAGAACCCGCCGAGATTGGGGGTGGGTCTCGCTTTTCCGGGACTCTCAGAAGCCCGAAAATGCTCGGAAAGCGGAGATCTCGGCCCCCGGTGGATCAACAGGGGGCGACTTTCTAAATGGTGATACTTTTTATGAGCTTGTTGACACTTCCAACAGAAGCCATTAGTCAAAATAAAAAAGCGCACACGGCGACCCTTTTAGGCGTGCCATGGTACTGAAGCCGGCAAAATCAGGCCTCAAAGGCTGAGGAGAGGGGATATGGCTAGAACACATACTTTCAATAGAGCCTTGATACTGGCAAAGAATATTTATCTTGTAGGTGGTCTAGGGGGCAACACTCTGGAGGGTTTCTACTAGGCGCCTCTCCTCATACTTTGCGACTGGCTAGTCAACGTCACAGTTCGGTGTCGCATAATATCGTGTATAGATGGCCTACCTCGCATACCCCCTTTTGGGTGGTATCACTTGCATTGTATGCACAGCTTATTGCGTACTGTTCCGTACATCTGCGGCTGAACACTTTCGATATTTCTTCTGATCCTATGTTCACCTTTAGAGAATACTCGAAAATGTGACTGATATTCTCTTCACCGTTAGGCGTAGGAAGCTGCATTCATTGATATCCACGAAAAGCGCTTTGTCTACAACGACCTACTTGCAACTCTCTCCTTCATCTACAGAGCCCGGCCAACTCTGTATGGGCCATCGCATATGGAGGATGTCTTTCACAGTCAGTCAAGTGTTTCCAAGGCGGAGCGAGTATGTCGCAAGTCCTCCAATTTATTGCACCTGATAACATCACTTCCATCGACACTACCTCCTTGCTGGTACGGTACATGAGGTGTCCGCTGTTTGGAACATGGTGCTAAAAGGTGGTAGAGCCCGCATCACGATCGCGGTCATTGGTGATGTCAGATATTACGCAGGATGGCACACCCCTGAAGCCTTCCCAGAAACTCATTCATCCTAGGCCTCCGTTGACAACGTAACTTCATGACAGCGATGAATCATCAAACATGCGAAGCATGTCAGTGCCGCTCCCAGAGTGCTCAACCTATTGGTCCTCTCGAAGCCACGGTCCGAGAATCATGCAAGAGACAACCTTATCGGGTTGAGTAACGACAAAAAGAAAGCATCTTGCCATCAGCAAGACTCGAACTTGCGTTTTCAGTGCTTCAAGAGACCACAAACTGATGTACTAACCCCTATACGATGACGGCTTTTATTTGATGAAGGGTCAAGTCTTGTCCTCCCCTATATACACACACTTGGGTCACTCAACGATGACATCATTCATCGTTCAAAAGAAAATGTGAGAATATAGGGCAACCTGTCTGAGAGACCTCCTGAGAATCACAAGAGCCGGAGCGGTGGGTTCCTTTCGGCACTGGCCGATCAGCTCAATCAACTTGGCCAGTTCCCCGAGTTTTCAACTCTTGCCAACTACTCACAGCTGTCTGTTACCGCACCCGATGACCTCGGTTATGCTGTCACTACAGGACCCTTACCGGAGGAACGACTGAATGACATTATCGCGAATCCCTTAATCTTTTGACTTGACTCGAACTGAACCTTGCTTTCGAGAACATGTCCTTTGTTTTTGCCTGCCTGTTACAGGCTTGCCGGCCACCGGAGACTCTGTTGCTGCAAACCACTCACAGCGATCAAGGACAACTCAACTAGAGCCGCAAAATCCATGTTTACAGCCACCAAAAGAGGCCAGATATCCAAGTCTTACGTGTCAAGGTGAGTTTACCGCTTTCATATTCCCTCCCTATTGTCAATACCTATTAAGCCAGTAGTGTTCCCGACAGACAATGATTATGGCTATAGAATCTATGTAATCAAGTTTGCCAGAGCTCTCAGCTTTCACGAGGACCCTTTGATAGCCAAAGTCATGCCCGACATGATCGAACCTCGAGTTTACGTTGCGCAGACCCTTTTGACATCAGGGTAGGTAACTTTGCCCCCGTGGTCACCATCTAGACCCGAGTACTATATCTCTCTCTCTATTCTCTTCTGTCCTTGCAAGTTACCATTTAACCTCAGTCTAACGGGCCATATCGAAGCGGTGGGACAAATTCCGCGTGAACCCTGTCCTTGACATGGCTCGGAACTTTGCTCATCGACTCGACACCCTCCAGTAAAACCACTTGCTGTCCCGCCTGTGTCTTGTCAGTTTGTGCTTGGTAGTCAACTGCCGGTTGAAAGGACCTACTCCGAAGTGATGGATCATGTGGCAGTGCAGCATGCTGACGGCTGGGAATGCAATCTCATAGCGAATGACTGTCCAGTCTCCAGTCTCGTTTCCAAGCCTACACCCATCCCGAATCGGTGGGTTTTCGAAGTTGAAGTTCTTGGCGGCACCTCCTTCAATGGCGTCTGCAACTGAATCCCAAGGAAAGCCACCTTGGCCTGTACCGATGATCCAAGCTTTATTATTGTGCTTGTGGAATGGATGCTGCGATGTCACGTTTGCTCCGTTCTCGTAGATAATGTCAACAACAGACCCGTTCAGGAGCTGATTTTCGCCATAAGTTGTCTGGCCGCGAGACGAGTCATCCCAAAGTAGTGGGGGTAGTTGTTGGCGGAATGCCTGGTGTGAGCCGACACCCAAAGCCCAAGCACCAGACCCCGTCATATTGACTAGGAACTTGATTGTGTTGTCTGACTTGACAGGAGGTGGTCGGTGAGGGTAGGGAGCTAACTTCATTTCATCCATTGCAGTTAGGGAGGGCGAGACAAGTGAACCGTTGAGGTGAACCCATGGCTTTGTGTCAGGGACATGGGAAGCATTCTCCTTTGCCTGTGATGGGTATCGAAGAATACCGAGACCTTGAATGATCTGTTCGGTCCTCAATGACGTGACCCGAATGGCATAGTCACCTGGCTTCTGATCCAAGTGAACTAGAATACTACGGGACCAGTTAGTCTATAGTAATGCCGATATTCGGATACTAGACTCAAGAAACAGTTTATGAACATACCTGACACGCTCTCCCAAATTGCAGTTTGCAGCATGTACCTTTTGCGGATGCACAAACTCTCCATCCGCTGCAACAACGTACATCTCGTGCTGGTCGACGCTTATTTGCAACTCATGATGCGCTCCCGAGTGAATAAAGTTGATCCAGACCCAGTTCTCGCCATCTTGAGCAGTGATGACTTCAAGCTCCCCCTCTGTTGGCTCGCACGCCTGTTCGTTGGCGTACATGGCCTGTCTGGGCTGGAGCAAACACCCAAGGTCATTTCTTCCTGGACCACCTACCTCTTCCAAGAGCTCCTTGGAGTGGCAGTGTGTCTTCCCTTTGCCATTCAGCACGATTGAATTGCTACACCATGGCACAATACCCGTGTCACGATACATGATCAGCAGGATATCCATAGGCTCGGCGTTCCAATCGCTGATAACGACATGTTTGGGGTTCTTCTCGGCTAGTTTCATACCCTTGATGTCTTCTGGCAAGGATGACACAAGCGAGTACGGTCGTGGTCTCCATGATGCTGGAGAGATCCATATTGGACCTCTTTGCCCATCGGCAAAGGCCGGGCCAAAGTGGCCATGGTAGAAGTAACTCCCGTACTGCTGTTGTACTGTAAATCGATACGTGTAGTTATCTCGGGGTTGGATCGAATATTGCGTGACGCCCGGAACTCCGTCATTCCACGGCCTATCGACTTGATAAACACCATGCCTGCCCATTGAGTTAGTAGAGGACACCAATTTCGACATTCATCGGACACACCAGTGCATGGTCGTCTCTGTAGCGAGCTGGTTGTCGACAAAGACCTCAATCTCTTCTCCCTCTTCTGCTTCGATCAGCGGCCCAGGGCTTTGGCCGTTCATGAGAAAGATTGGACGTCCATGCCCGTCAGGAGCGCGCCATGCGTTGCTGATGGTCAAGTTGTACCTTCTCGCACCCACCGTCACATCTTCCAGCAGCAAAATCAAGCCAAAGTTCAAGATAGAGAAACGCATAGCGGTGAATAAGGTCCTCTAGATAACTGCCGAAGAGTTAGGTTGGGGATAGGCAGAATAACAGGCTCTTCCCAAGTCTTATAATGCCAAGTGCCGCTTGATCAACCAAGGGATAAGCCTGTTTTTCCTCTCCGGAGTTTCACTATGGGTCTTATTCCACCATTCGCAAGTTGTTGTCAGCCCCTGTGGACACTAGGGAAACTCTACCTAGT
Source organism: Fusarium tuaranense (assembly GCA_013363205.1). Lineage (NCBI taxonomy): Eukaryota > Fungi > Ascomycota > Sordariomycetes > Hypocreales > Nectriaceae > Fusarium > Fusarium tuaranense. The sequence goes on along the minus strand of JABEEN010000088.1, from coordinate 7,018 downwards.
GACATCGTGGGTCTAGCTTCGCCGAGTTGAGAATAGATTATCGTGGACCCCCTTACTAGCAACACGGACCAGGCCTCATCGCTAAGAACTGCCGAGTATTTATCTTGTCAGTCTGACGGCTCGAGGAGGAGAGAACACATTTCCAACATTTCCCCTCGATCTCAGCTCCTTTTCCACCAAGAGTTTTGTGCTGTTGAGTATGGAAAAACGAGTTGAGTCTACGTCCGAGAGCAGCCACGGCTTGCTCTCAACGGCAAAGCTCCACTATCACCACTCAAAGAAGACCTTGGTGTCACTTATCGCTGTTTTTTGCGTGTTCGCAACGATTTGTCTTGGATACCTACGATTTCCGTCTCAATTCGTTCCTTGGGTTGGGCGAGACGATGACCCAGCACGACAGGGACGCATGACTCGCTCTTACGAGCTCGAGACGGGAGTCCGATGGATGAACCCCGGTAAGCGACCCCTGAAGCCTAGTCTAGATATAATACACTCACATATAGATAAGATGGCGGTCGGTGGAGGGTCGTATTTGTCTGCAATGGCCAGAGCCCATGCCCAACATTGTACGCTGAAGAAGGAGACATGCTTGAGATAGCTGTCCGGAGTGACATCTATGCGCAGTCTTCCATTCACTTGTGGGAAATCTGCCCTATCATTTTTTGTTCTTTCATGCTAACATATGACTGTATCTAGGTCTGGCTTTGGGCACCCGAAGTAAGTGACACGTCAATTCTCATCTTCTTGGTCTTCTTGACGGACTGACCGATGACTAGGACCGGTCCTTGGAACGACGGCACTGCCGGTCTGTCTCAGGTTAGTGATTCATCTTGCCCTTGAGCAAGAGAGGTTCTATGACCCGTCCCTTACACCAGTGGACCTAGTTCCCGACCCTACCGAGAAGTAACTGGACGACTACATACGACACCACAGGTAACTGGGGCCTCAACTGGTACATTGACCACACTTCATCGGCTTCAGTGGACGTATGCATTCGAGTCCCCTCCTTTCTTGAATGCCATTTATAACATTTTTAGGGGCTTTATGGTCTTGTCTACGTGGCACCAAGCCCGTCGCGCCCGCGCCCCTATCATTTAATCACAAATGATACTCTCGAACTGCGCCAGATCAAAGAGGCGGAGCGCGCCATACAACATGCTGCAATCCAGAATCATCAGCACCGTGATACTGTGTGGAAACTACTCCGTATGAAGGCTGAGGGGTCCGAGTACTACTGTTATGACTCCATTCTGATCAACGGTCGGCGCAACCAATCTCACACGCATGTCACAGTGTGAACTAACAAACTTCATATAGGCAAGGGTCGTGTACACTGCCGCCAGCCCGGCTTTGAGCAGCTGAATGGGAAAGCCCTTGATGGTAAAGGGTGCATACAGCCAGCTGGTCTACCAGACGAGGATTGTTCGGCAACCGATGCGGACTATGAGGTAAGCTGAAAAGCCTTTGTTGGCGGGTGAGGTATTAACTCCCTAAGGTCTTTGAGACAGGAGGCCAGAGATACATCATGATGAATCTCATGAATAACGGTTTCGAGCACTCGGTCAAAGTATCCATTGACAGTCACAAAATGATCGTCGTTGCGAACAATGGTGGCTTTGTCGTTCCTGAACAAACCGATGTACGGACAACCCTATACTTAATCCACTGGAAGCTAATCACTCGGAACAGGTCGTCTACATACCGAGTGCTGCCCGAATTACAGTCTTGGTGAAGCTCGATGCTGAACCAGGTGACTATGCCGTAAGGATTTCATCAACTAGCCAGTTGCAAAACCTCCAAGGTTACTCGATCCTGAGATATCCGGTTAGTACAAACCAAATCTCCCTGGAGCAGTGACTAACCCAATGGATGCAAAGGCCAAGCGCTTGCCTAGATATGGAGAGCCTATGACGTTGCCTACGCCCGCATCACCTGAAGACGTTTGTCTCCTTGCTGACGCTTCAACGAAACCCCACTGCAAGACGCTCGATGGGCAATTCGTTCCTCCCTATCCTTCAAAACCCCCGCCTACTTCGGACAAGAAGCACCCGGAGCGTGCCGACTTTACATTCCGATTATCAGCTGGTTCCCAGCCCTCACTAACAGAGTCAAAAGTCCCCGAGTTTTACCTGAATGAAAAGCCCTGGCAACTGTTTCACGGGTCTATGACCCCTCTTCTCTTCCATAGACTTGACCCTAACGAGAAGCTGGATAAGCCCATTATAAGCCAACTGCCAATTGGATCTGTGGTCGACCTCATTATCGAGAATCAGATCAACGACACCATCCCGCTGTACAAGCATGGAGACCCGGCCTGGCTTCTCGGTTCGAGCTCCGGGCAGTCCTTCCCGGGGCAATCGGTGGATGATGCAGTTTTTACTTCCAGCAGTTCTCACAGATCTCTCAATCTACACAATCCGGCACTTATCACTGTACACGATCTGCCACCTCTTGGGTGGAGTGTTCTCCGCTTTGAGGTCACTTCCCAGGCCGCCAGTATGTTGCATTCGGCCAAACTAAGATACTTTCTGGTATTTTGCATTGTCTCTCCACCGGTTTCTGTGTTCTAATATAGTTTAGCTTGGTATGACGGTTCCTATCTTGGAGGGAATCACGGCCGAAAACCCGATTAAGATTCCTGAGGAAGCCCTCGATCGACCGCACGTTGAGTTTGAGCCCAAGAACGATGGTATTTTTGGATAACGGCCTCGCTCGAGGCTTTGAACAGTGGGAAGTGTGTGATAACAGCACTAAACGTGAAGGGATGGCAGGACACCAGATGGCAGACTGTATTGAGCAGCACCTGTATAGCTGAGATGATTGGAGCAAGAAACTGTCGGGATGAGCTCTATATGCTAGATAGACGATGTCTTTAGCATGTATTTCACTCCTTTATCGCCACGGAATAGTGGCTCCTTTCTCGTGGGACTCCCGAGCCAGCTCAATAACCCTGATAGCATCCCGGGATTGAGTTGCCTTCACGGCAAGCTCGTCTTTTCCATTGATGGCGTTGGCCACATTCTCATAAAGGCCAATCCATCGACCAGTAATTGTTGGATATCTCCCAGTGTACTTGTTTGTCTCGGGGTCCAGCTTCTGGTAGCGTTCATCAAACACCTTGTACGTGGTCAATGTGCCTTGCAGAGACTCAGGCTCCTTTCCAAAGTCTGGATCCAGCGGCTTGACACCCTTCTGAATTTGCTCCTCCTGTGGACATGTACTGCGTTGCTGCCACTGCGATTGCACAATCAATATTAGTACACATTGGGATACCGCTAGCTGGCACTCACCTTGATATATGACCCTTCTGTTCCCCTTACAAGAAGCTTCAGTTGCTGTGCCAGTGGCGTTGTCACGCTCGTTTTCACGGTGACCAATAGATCCTTCTGTTCACCCTCATATTGTAGAATGATGGTGAAGGAATCTTCAACCTCACTTTCGATTCCACGCTGGGCACGGAGAAAGCCAGTCACCGACTTGGGGCGTCCAAAGAGCACAACAGCCTGATCAATGCTGTGGGTTCCTGAGCTGTTGTCAGCTATATGCTTTTATGGTTTAGTTGAGAGGTGGATAGACCAACCTAGACCAAACGCCATTCCCGCTCCGGGAGTATACTTCTTCTCGGTCATGTGTGACAGCCATGGCGGTGATTCAAAGTCGTAATGAATTTCAGCCTCCATGATTTTCCCAAGAGCCTTCTTCGACACCAAGCTACGTAGGGTTTGGAAGTCGCCATCCTTCAAGCTGTCTTTAGCCTTCTAAATTGTTATCGGGTCCCTGTAAACTTACCCATCGTCTGTTCTGGAAGCAGGTCAAGATCAGCCCCTTCTCCTCCGCAAGCTTAATGACTTGGTCTGCCTCTTCAGCTGATCGAGCAAAAGGCTTATCAACAATAACTATGGTATTGATAGGTTAGTCAACAGCCACTCCTGTATTTATTGAAAACGGACCGTGTTTCCCTGATTGCAAAGCTTTCTCCGCAAACGAAGCATGCGTGTCTGTGTGAGTGGCAACGACAACAAATGCAATTTCCGAATCGGCAAAGAAATCCTCAGCCGTACGATGGTGCCTGATGCCCGGAAAGTCAACCGTGCAGTGGGATCCCGGTGATGCTGATGAGGGATCAGCCGGGGCCTCTGCTCTCTGAAGAATCGCGACGATCTGATAGTCTGGGTTTGCCGAGATAAATGGGATATGGAAGTTCTTTGCGGCAAAGCCGTAACCGACGATTCCAACTTTAATAGGTGCCATTTTGTCTAGTCGAGAGCGACGAGTTGTAAACCAAAAGACCTTGCGTCAGTGACAAGAATTTGTTGTGATAACACTTTCGACTGGGCTTCGATATGATGTCTACAAAGAGAAGACCAAGTCTAACAGGATACTCAAGAGAAAAAAACAGAAGCGTAAGGGGAAAGGGTGTTGGAAGTTCACTATAATATCATCTATTCCAACTTTACTAATCCGATTTGTCCCACATCGTGACCCCTCATTCAAAGCATACGACGTTGATAAATTTAGCCTGTTGAAAGCATCGGGGAGTGTCGGTCATTGGTCGCGGAGTATCGGAGCTGGTCAACAAACCGGCTAAGGCGCTGCCAAGACGATGTGAGGTGTTGATTGGCTCCTCAACCAGCGCGTGCTATTGGGTGAGGCAGGGATTCTCCATGTTGGATAAAATAAGAAATCCGGCCATGAGGAGACCGGTATGCAGCGACAATATAGGTCAATAGTAGTCTTATTCTACCTGTTTATCACCAAGATTGGAGAGAGTAACTCTCTATTATAGAAACTATGTTCCACTAATAAGATGAAGAGTAATACGAGTACAACCTTCAGGGGTTAATAAACTTCGTTCCCTGAAACCTACCTCTGAACCCAACCTCCCCCCCTGCTGCGTCCCAACCTGGCAAGCTGAACCACTGCCAAGTGTCTAGCAAGCGGCAAAAGATTCCTATTATGGACCGACTAGTTATCGAATGGGCTACCTTAGTTAGAGGCCCAATTTACCGAAATTACGCCGCCTTCGCCTTCACACTCCCCGCAGCATGAACACCAGCCCGTCTGCCTGAGAATACACCATCACCAAGAGAGAGACCACTCACATACGTGCTTGAACAAATACCCACAGCATTCCTTCCCGCAGCATACAGACCCTTAATTGTCTTTCCAGCCTCATTGAGAACCAGCCCCGACTCCTCCTCGACTCGTAGACCACCGAGTGACAATCCAATGACTTGTTGAAGACCCTTTGTCAATTTGATAGATATATCAATGCCGTAAAATGGTGGTTTCAGGATGGGAGATCGCGTGTCGGACATCTTATTCGCTGGATCTGGCTTGTCGTTCTTAATGGCGTCGTTGTAGGCATCGACAGTCTGTCTCAAACCCTGAGGCGAAATTCCGAATTTCTTGGCCAGCTTCTCAAGAGACCTAGCCTTCTTGTAGTCCCAGTAGAGCCAATGGTATCTCTGCAACTTCAAGACAGGAGGTACTTGTGTAGGCAGTTGCTTCTTCGCCTTAGCCCACTGCGTTGAGTCATAGATGGCAAAGCCCTGGGACTGGTGATTACGCATCATCTTCTCCGTCAACAAAGCACCGTACACATCTTCAGCGCCAACACGCTCCCCTTGGTTGGCCACGACAACACCCTCGAGAAGAGCGCTCGGAGGGTACAGGAAACGCCACGTCGACATATAACCCATGTGGGATGTAGAACCTCCAACATCCACGCCTAGCATGATACCAGAGCCATCGTCAGCTGGCGTCCCAAGGGGAGTAACACCCTGGAAGTCGGGAAGGTATTTCTTTTTCATTTCAGGATTGTAGGAGAAACCTCCGGCAGCGAGAATGACAGCGGGTGCCTCAGCCGCAGCAAATTGGGCGTTGCGCTCAAATACTTTGCTGGCACGATTGTGAAACCATCCTGCGATGGGAGGAAGCGTGATTTGGTATTTGAGAGCTCGCTTGGTCAGCTTCTCATGCTTAGCAAGCTTTGAGGTTGAATTAGCCAGTGTGAGGTACTCGACTCCCCTGACAGAGCCATCTTTGGCCAAGAGAATCTTCTCGACTTTGCTGGCTGGCACAATCTGAACACCCAGTCGCCTCGCACCATCAAGTAATGCTTTGGCGATGCCGGCCCCGGAGAAGCCATCGTATACCATGCGATGCCCTCGTGGTGCGGGCTTCGCGAGTGATGAGTAAGGATATGCCTTTTCGGAACCGGAAAAGTAGAGATAATGCTGAGTATTGGGGTAGCTCGTCTTGTATGGACTTAAAGCCCCTTTGAAGCGAGCTCCGTGCTTCTCCAGCCATTGGATCATTCCGGGACTCTCTTCACAGAATCGTTTCAGCGTCTTTTCCTTCACCACGTCTCCGATCTCCTGGCGTAGGTATGCAAACATGTTTTCAGGGGTATCATCGTAACCAGCTTCTTTTTGTTGTTGTGTACCCCCACCAGCGTAGACAATACCGCCTGAGAGGGCTGTGGTGCCTCCGCCATGGAAACGTTCGAGTAGAAGCACTGAAGCGCCCTTTTCCGCCGCTGCGATACTTGCAGAAAGTCCAGCAATACCGCTGCCGACAACGATGACGTCTGGCTTTGTCTTGATCTGAAGGGAAGCCATGGAACGGTGTTGAGGTAATGGGGTGTCAGCAAGAGCCTTCCATCGTCGTTGAGTTGGCCTAGAGAGACCCAATGAGGGTGCTCTGAGGCAACAAAGGGACATGTTGCGAAGGGAGTAGATTCCAGTGAATGACTTGATAGGGTTAGACGGTTGAGTTGTAATCAGTCATGCAAAAGAGGTTGAACACTTGGAAAGCTGGATCTAAGAACAGACTCAGATCTCTGACTTATACATCGATCACAGACCCCAAACTTTGCGGGGTAACAGGGCCATCGTATCATTGGCCCAGGCAGTCTAGTCATGTAGTTAGGCTCTTCAAATGGATGCTGCTTTAGTTACCAGAAGGTGGCCGAGGCCCGAGGTGTCTATGTGAAGAGGTGGCCATACGTCAGTCA
>JABEEN010000087.1:0-59350 GCA_013363205.1 Fusarium tuaranense | reverse complement strand
GGGGGGGGGGGGTGTATGGTTAGCGCGAGATGATTAATGAGGACGCTTTGATCTTCGGCCCGAGGCACGATTGCCGCCAGTAGTTCCCTTTCATGGTGCGGTTTTTTGGTCTGTGGGATCTTTGCGGGGGTGTCGATCTAAGGATGGCGTTGTGGACTGGGCCCCAGTCGCGGAATTCGTGTGTTGGTGGATTTGGTGATGAGTTTCACATGTGAAGCTGACTCGAGTTTTCGAACATGATTCTTGTGTTCGCTTTGAGCGCAGTTTGCAGTATATCTTGGTGTTTACGTAGACTCTCGTCAAGACGCTACCAATATTAACTACGATATGAGCTATATCATAGACTTCAGATGATAACACACTTAATTTAGACCTTCAAATACTACATCAACAAGCATAGGGTATGCATTCATTCTCTACGTGCTACACAACTCAATCCCTACTCCAAAGACATCCCCAGCCATCGATCTACGCTGCAGATCCGGAGTTCGTCTAAAAGATGGCCTGCGCATTGGGAGGTGAAGAAATTCCACCCTGCATGTTAAAAGGCGAAGAGGACACGAAAAAGGTCCAACGGTTGAGTTCTTTGCATGTCTCGGCGAGCCGCTCCAAGTCAAACAACTCACCTGCATCTCGTCAGCTTCTGGAAGGCAGCTTGATAGGCTGTAAGCTTACCGATGGGCATTCCCCATCCTGCGAGCATGTACTCGTGCATCAAGATGGTTCCTGGAGGTGGGGGATAAACCTGTACGTTGGTCAGCTTGAATCCAACACCTCGGGACACATATGCAGACGAACCTCCCAGCTGATGGCATCACCAGCTACAGCTGCAAACCCCGTGTTCCACACCCACTTGAGCACGTCCAAGGTTCCTTCTACACCTGCATGCTGAGGGTTCGTGGAGGATGCATATGCCTTCTTGGCTTCGACATCCATGTCCTGCTCCCACTCTTTGATGACGCCGGTGCGGACAAAGAGGATGTCGCCTCGTTGAAAGGTGATGTTGCACTCTTGGGCAATCTCGAGGATGTCGGTTAGTTTGATTGCATGGAGGGAAAAGGTGGTATATTTGATGCCCTTCTTTTCTGCCCATGAGGCATAGTCGATTAGGACACCACGGCCTGGAGTGATTAGCATGTCTCAAAACTGTTGACCAATGAGGTACAAACCTGTGATACCCTCACGAGCCCAGTGTTGAATACCGATACGGCCATTAGAACGGTCAAGAATCTCCTCCTTAGTCGTTCCGCCGTAAAACACACGCTCCGAGCTTCCCTCTTCAATAGGCGTAGAAAAGTGTCGTAGACCATCCCACTGGCTACTCTGTTCTATCACATCATCAGCACCGCCGCACAAGCCAAGTTCATGCAGGTAAACAAACGAGGATTCATAACGTAGATGTCATCAAACGCAACACCACCCAAGATCGGCACAACCTTGAACTCGCATGGCTGTCGGTTGAAGCAAGCATACTCCAGCTTGTTCAAGTCCCAACCAAGGTTTACACGGATGCCAGTCTGGATCTGCTTTGCAGCTGCAGCCACTCTTTCAGGCGTAAGAAGCACAAGTCTTCCAAGACCCTCTTCGCGGCTGCCGGGTTCTCCCACCCACACGCGCTTGGGGTTTGGGAGCTCGTCCCAAGACTTTTCCATGTATGAAGGGTCCATATTGCGCAGATAGATGAAAGATGTGTATGAGGCTTTGAGTCAAGAGGGGCTTTCCCTCGTGGCGATTTACGAGGGCACTATGTAGTATTTCCCGATGCAGTCTCTTAGTGGACACAGCTTCAGGTCAAGCCACCCGTCATAACATACCCGCATGTCATCGTCTGACCCGCCTCCTAGTGAGACAAGCCGAGTCGTCAAGCCCCCTCTTCAGTTGACACGAAATAGGTAGCTGTGTTGGTTGATGAGGAGGAGTCGCTTGGGAGAAGGATCCATATAGACAGGCATGTGCGTGGACTGCGGCAAAGCCAGGGGAGCTCCATCTAAAAACAGGCAGGATCTGCATAAATATCTCTTTTCCGCTTGATCGACCGATGGACACCCCCCAGCAGAAACAGGTGGAGCCTGAACAAGGCCAGGGGTGTGAACCCAGCTTTCAGGCGGAGCAACACAGGCGAGGAAAGACAAGCAAAGTCAGCGCTCTCTGCCTTGCATCAAAAGATTACTTCCTCACGCCCCAGGATTGCATTTTAATTACTGCTCCTGTTCCTTTTTTTACAATCTTCTCCATCAAATCTCATTCTTCTCTTCCTTGTCTGTGCTTCTTTCCCCCCTACTGCCCATCATATTGCGTCAAACATGCCCCAAACCGGGAACCAGACGAGTCTGTACAACAGGCTTGTCATTGCTTTTGTTGCCATAGGAGGCACTGTAAGTTTAATGCGATTTCAAGCGTCTTGCTTGACATACTTTCTGGTGATGCTAAGGCTGCCTGTTAGACGTACGGATATGCTGCTTCTATTATCGGCAGCACAATTGGGCAGAGGGGATGGTACAAGTTCTTTGACCTCCCCATGGTCGGGGAGCCCGGCTACGACACAATCACAACACCAGCCATCGCCACTGCCAATGGCCTCTTTGCAGCTGGAGGCGCTGTTGCTTGCCTCATTCTCATGTGGGCATGTGATTACTTCGGCCGCCTACGAAGCATCCAATTTGGCTGTGCTCTCGGTATTCTCGGCGGAGTGCTGCAGGCCGGTGCTCAAAGTCTAGCGTAAGGGTCCATCTTGTGGTGATAGAGCAGCGCTGACCGTGACACAGCATGTTTCAAGCAGGACGATGGATCATGGGAATGTGTGTAGGTCTCATGGCAACAGTAACACCCATGTACCTCTCCGAAATGTCAAGCCCGTATGCTCGCGGCTGGCTAGTCGGCCACCACGCCATCTTCCTCGTCTTTGGCTACATGCTCTCCTCGTGGATCGGCTTCGCCGTCTACTTCTCCGACAACGAAAACTTTGGATGGAGGTTTCCCCTAGCCATCCAGGTGGCGCCGCCCGTGGTGCTCCTCCTGGGTTCCCCATGGGTTCCACGCTCTCCACGTTGGCTCATGTCCAAGGGGAACAAGGATGAAGCCTGGACCGTGCTTGCTCGCCTTCGACAGTCTCCCAATGATCCCGAGGATCTCGTCGCGAGGGAGGAGTACTACCAGATTGAGAAGCAACTTCAACTTGATGCTGAAAAGCTTGCTGCTTATGGTGGTAGCCCTTGGAAGGCTGTGCTGCAGAAGAAGAGTTACCGCAAGCGCATGATTATCGGGTTTCTTACACAGTGGGGTGCTGAGTTTGGTGGCCCTCTCATCATCGTGAGTGAAGATCTTTTGAGTTGAAGATGTGAAGCTAACAGGAGATAGAACAACTATGCAGTCATTCTCTACACCAGCTTGGGTCAGACTGGCTATATGCCTCTTCTCCTCTCGGCCCTTTGGCTGACCACTGCTGGACTGATCTACAACCCTGGCGGTGCCTGGCTCCATGACAAGGTCAACTCTCGTCGAAAGATGTACATGACTGGCTTCGTCGGCATCATCATCACCACGTCCATCTACTGCGCCATGATCTCCCTGTACGCCGGCACTGGCAACAAGGCGGGTAACGCGATTGGTGTCTTGTTCATGTTCCTATACCTCGCCTTCCAGGGCACATTCTGCAACACGACCATGTACCTGTACGTGTCGGAGATTTTCCCGACAGAAATTCGTTCGATCGGCATCGGTTTCTCCCTCTTTGGACAATTCGCCGGTAAGCAAAACATCCAACAATGCAGTGAAACCCTGCTAACAATCCATCACAAGCCACCATCATCCTCCTTCAAACAGCGCCCATTGGCTTCGCTGAGGTTGGATGGAAGTACTTCCTCGTCGTCATCGTCTGGAGTGTCCTCTTCGTGCCAGCCATCTACTTCTTCTGGCCCGAGACCGCCCGGCTATCGCTTGAGGAGATTGGAAAGCAGTTTGGCGATGAGGTTGCAGTGCATATCACCGATGCGACCGCTGAGGAGAGGGCCGCTGTGGATCAGCAGCTTACGCAGCATGAGATTGTCGAGACTAAGGATAACAAGGCACTCGATACTACGGATACTGCAGAGGAGGTCCAGTCGAGTCGCAGCAGCGATCCTGGGTCCAGGGTCTAGATGTTGCTCTTGTGGTTGACTGCTCAGTCATGTTATTAGCAAGCGTTGATGTCTTTTTGCAACACAGTCGTGCCAGATTAACCTCATCACCGGTTGATGGCTTGATATCCCATCTCGATATACAAACAGCTACGGTACCATCAAGTTAGATAGAATGAATGAATGAATACGTACCAACTCCAATTTCTGAAGATTCCAGTGACTCGCGTTCATACCCACAAATGGATCCTCGGAGGATCATCTTGCATGCATAATTCGACACTCGGCCAAATGCCCATCATCAATCGCCACACCAGCAGTATAGGATCTTCCAACGCCTCCAACGCTGTATTCCTCCTCTTCCTGCCAAGTCACCAACATGATCCTCATCCTCATTCTCCGCGACAGTGGCTCAACGTGTCGTACGGGACAGCCGCAAACGTTGCAATGCTAATGTCATCCCGTCCAGGGCTCGCCTCCACCTTCTGCCGTCCCATCTCCACATATGCCGCATGATAATTCCCGTCTAGATCCTTTGGCGGCGGAAAGATTCCAGGGGGTCCTTGTCCCTGTTAGACGGCCCTGTCGAATCGGCTGGATGCATATTCATTCCTTCTTTTCTTTCCCCGCGCCATATCACCGGTTCTCTTACGAGTTCGTTAGATTCCCTGAGCGTTGTTTCTTGGCTTGCAGAAGCTGGGGTGAGCGAATGCGAGTTGGTTACGCGATGGTTTCCGTGTCTTGAATCCCATAGCAACTGTCCAGGCAACTCGCCCCACAGCGATGTCCTTATCACCTCTGATCCAGATTTATGCATCATACACATCTGTGCACTGTACAACAAAGCCCCCATGCACACCGGGAGGATCATGATCTTCAACCACAGGTTTCAAGATCCCTGTAAGCATAAGGGCGATCATGCCCCGTGGGTTGCCTCGGAAGTCGATCAGTCAATTCCCGCAAGAGGCCACAAGATGGCACCTCTTGGCAACAGGGCCCCCTACGTTCCCGCCCGGGACTTGGGTACAGCAACCAACGCGTCTTTCTGAATTCCCATTACATTTTCTCGTATCGACTGTTCAGGACTCGTCATGCGAGTTTGAGACATTCCTGCACACCAAGAAATACCGCCCCCTGAGTGACATTTGCACATGCCGATGAAATGCGTTGTTTAGATGGCGCGCGGTCGCACATCAACTTCGAGGTTGACCCCAGTGATAGACAAGTCCTCGCTCGCTAGAAGACAGTAGCACGGTTCATCTCGCGGATCTCTCCAGGGCACGTTCCCCATTGTCTTGCGTGATTTCTTAGCAGTGATGATAGGCATGAAGCTTGTGATGGTCACTCGATGGAGATGGAGTTGACTTGCATACAGTCTGGGCCGTATTCCATAGCAAGCCCCGTTCTACCGTTATTACAGCTTATTGTTAAGCAGTGTGACTTTGCAGGGACCGCCATCCTTTCACTTCTCCACCTCGTCTCCTTTTTTCTTTCTTTTTCTCTCCATTCCCCGCGCTACCTTTTGTTGGTTACAGTCCAAGATGCCTGCAGTGCGCGAAATGGACTCTCTTTTCACCTCATTATTGACTCGCGTTCACATGCAAGGGCGATGTTGTTGCATGTCCACTGAGACGATGTTGATCCCGAAACCCTAGTGCCTTGCGTCTTGGCCTCAGTTGCAGAATCATAGCAGGCTCTCCTGACTAACCACCATGACCTAGTCAATTTCTTCTTCCATGACCAGGCAGCCGGGTTAAGAAAACAGCGACATACCCGTACAAAGCTCTTAGATTATTCTCCTACGAGATGATCAATAATATAGATTAAATATAAATAAATAATATTATAAAATATTAAGATAATTTTTAAATTTTTACTTAATTTTATTATATTTTTTAAATAATTATTTATTATATTTATTATGATATTATTTATCGTCTAGTGTCTCAATCTTTTCTTGACCAGCGTGCCAGGAATGCTAGGCTAGCCGGTTTCGATTCAAGCAGTTCATCAGGCCAACGTGCTTCGATCTCTCGCTGCAGAGCTGGTCTCCACGTTGTGCACACAATATTGCTGAAAGAAATGGATGGCCTTGTCACAGCATCCCTCCAGCAGGCCGCCTTGATCGCGCCCATGACCTGGAAAGTGAACGTGTCGGATATTCTGCCACTCTATTCCCCGCCTGCGACTCAATGTCCAAAATGAGGGCTTAGGTTTCGCCTGTCAAAGATACTTTCGCCAAAGCCTGACACTGAACCTGAAAGATCATCTCATCTCCGATTTGACCATCTATCATCCATCTACGTCCCCGTGACAATTTCGTCTTTACCATGTAATGGTCCCATGATGTGGTAGTTTTTAGGTAAGAGCGTCGTCACTGTAGGGAGGGATCCATCAGGTGGCATAACTCTGCACAATTGTTATTGTACGTACACACACAGTGTCAGTTGTCAAGTAACATCCTACCTGGGGAAAAGGGAGGGGTTGGGTAACACCCGGACAAGGATCGGGCGGGAGTGAGCCGCCTCCGGGCCGTCCTTGGCGGAGAGGTACATTTGTTAACTGAGTTGGACTTGTGCATGGTGGACAGTAGATAATGCGAGCCTGGTTTCTTATGACCGATGGAGCCGACGTCTCGGACCAAAAAGGCGTTTATTCAGACGCCACGAGACATGACACCTACCCTAGACAAGTCGCGTCACAGATTTTGCCATATGATTTAGTTAAAGATAGCGACGATCTGTCTCGAAATTTGCTACATATATTCTTTTTTAGCGTCAAAACTGACCCTCAGAGCTTCCTGTTCCGTGCCACAGAAGTCGGAGGCGTCGAGATACATGACTGGGTATGCAGGTACGCCAGACCCAAAGCCGACGGCAACTCATCGCAACCAACAACTCGGTCATGAGATCCCTAACAGGGTAAGGATATCTTCACATCAGTTTAAAATTTGAGCTTCAATGCCATGGAATCTGTTCTATGTGCAGGCTGGTTCCCCTCTCACTGGGCGTCTGCCTACAGGTGCTTGCGTAGATATAGCTGGGCATGGTTCTAGGATTCCCTGGTGCTACTATGGACACTCGGGTATATCTCTTGTCTCAGCCGAGCACCTTAGCGGAAGCAAAATCTCGAAAATTATGGAGTAGCTAATATTAAACCCAAATTCGACCCCGCTGTAATATCTATCCCTTCGGGATGCTTTTCCAAAGCAAGTGTTATTCTACGCCTGTATCGCGATTCGCGAGGGACTAGCGGAGCGTCCTTAGACTCCTCACTTGAGGCTGAGATCTGTGGACTTGATCATACCCTGGTGAGACATTTGCCACTAACTTCCCACCTGGAATTTACATTAACGACGAGTGGTCTTTCCGACGGTCATTCAACAAGAAGCGTAATGAGCTTGGATGACCATTCCATCCACAGAGGACATGAGTCCCATACTCTCGGCGAGTTTTCCATCCAATAAGATATCCTTGGTTCCGTGGTCTAGCTGGTCATGGCATCTCGTTAACACCGAGAAGGTCCCCGGTTCGAGCCCGGGCGGAATCACGATTCAGAAGGAATCACATCCTTTCTTTTTGCTTAAACCATTCAAATCTGTCTGCAGATCGAGTCTAAGACCGTATGGGCGGTAAGGCGGATTACTCATCGCAGGCAGGTCGATATCCAGACAGCAAAATTTTCATATCTTTTGCAAATGGCATACGTCATGAGTCTTGCAATCGCTTCGATGAATCATACTTGTCATACGCCGAGGCCGTGTCGGAACTTGTCTTTATTCAATGAGTTTCGCAATCTTTCGGGTTGGAGAGCGTCAGGCGTTGATTGGCTTGTGAGGCTTATTAACTAACAATTCACCGGGTGGCGAGACGGAGATCCGAGCTAAAACCCCGTCACCAACCGAGCGCAGATCTACAGACTACGGGATATGTGCCGGCTTTAAGGCTCGGCGAGAGAACGTTTGGAAGAGTACGCTAGCTAGTAAAACACCGCCTAGAACCGAGACAAGAGATGGTAAAGCGCCGATGCTTAGGTGTATATAGGAATGGTAAAGGAGCCAGGGAAAAGGCATGCAAAAATCTTATTCATAATATGTTTGACACGATGAGAAATCCGACAGCCAACTACCTTCCTCCAAATACCGAGTCTGGGGAGGAAAAGGCACGAGATACCGCCCCTCAAGACTCCGATGGCGTCTCCCTAAAACCTGCCGCAGTGCTTAACCCTCCTCCGAACGGTGGCCCTAAAGCTTGGCTGAACGTCCTTGGAAGCTTCATGCTCTACTTCAACACTTGGGGCATCCTCAACACTTTCGGAGCCTATCAAACATACTACGAATCCGGAGAGCTCTTTGATGCGAGCTCCTCAGATATATCTTGGGTCGGATCGATCGCTGCCTTTTTACTCCTATTTGTTGGAATATTCGTCGGCCCCATCTTTGACCGTGGCTACTTACGCACTCTCCTTCTTGTGGGTAGTTTCATGGTCGTCTTTGGCCACATGACGCTCAGTCTCTATGATTCCCTCTGGCAAGTTCTACTTACCCAAGGTTTCGTTATAGGTATTGGGGCTGGCTGCTTGTTCGTTCCTTGCGTCGCCATCATACCTCAATACTTCAGCACGAGGATGGGCACTGCCTTGGGAATTGCTGCATCTGGATCTGCCCTGGGTGGTGTCATATATCCTATCGTTCTCTACCGACTCATCGGAGAGATCGGATTCCCTTGGGCTGTCCGCGTCATTGGCTTCATTGTACTGGGAACCTTGCTGGTGCCGATTGCAACCATGAGACTCCGAGTGCAACCTCCAAAGATCCGGGCCATGGTCGACATATCGGCCTTTTCAGATGTTAGCTACATGGCCTTTGTCCTCAACTCCTTACTCGCCTACATGGGACTTTTCGTCATCTTCTTCTACCTGTCATACTATGCGGCGGCAGAACATATTACGGACGACTCTCTCGCCTTTTATCTCGTCCCGATCTTCAACGCCGCGTCAGTGTTTGGCCGCACCATACCAAACAAGCTTGCCGATAAGACAGGTCCTCTCAACCTTCTAGCACCGTTTTCTTGTGTCTCGGGAGCCTTGATGCTCTGCATGATGGCCGTTCACTCCAAAGGAGCCGTTATTGTTCTGGCTATCCTCTCGGGTTTCATAAGCGGTGCTCTTATCGGCCTTCCACCCATTTGTCTCGCTGTCTTGACCAAGGACAAGTCGAGACTAGGAACCCGAATCGGTATGGGCTATGCCATCATTGCTCTAGGTGTTCTCACCAGCGGCCCAAGTGGTGGAGCGATTCTAAGCGGCAATAGCAACACTTTGCATTGGAACAACTTGTGGACGTTTGGTGGAGTTCCTACTTGTCTCTCTGGCTTGGGCTATGTCGCTATTCGGGTATCCATCTACGGCCCAAAGCTCAAGATCAAGGCATAAGGGTTATAAATCCAAGGCAGTAGGCCAGGTGAGGCTTTCGTTGATGTTAATGTAAGTAAAAGGGATTTACAAGTATAATATTCGCCGCTCGTTTGGACGAAAACACAATCATTTGGGAAGAGGAAAATAGGTTAGCCAGCAATGGCCACAATCTGGATTAGATATTTTTTTAGTGTGCAAGTCCTCAGTCTATACTAAATAGAGTATGAACTACTGTGCATAAGGTATTATTGTCTCGAGAAGTCATACGTTGTCTAAGTTTGAAAGCCGTTCAAGCTAGGTACATTAAGATACGACTTGGGATATTTCACCATCTCCCCAAGCTTAGAATTTCCTCACCCCGAAGATTCCGTTCTTCCTATAGGAACCTTCATGGGGCGAAACACTGATAATAATTATTCAACTCACAAAGCTTTACTTGATTCATCGTCCCAATGGGTATGGGTAGTGATGTTCGAGTTCCGTTGTATCTGAACAAGAGCAGCTCTTGTCACTTGATATGCTCGGGTGGTTGTTGAAAGAGACGAGTCCTGTAATCACAATTTAAAACGGCACCAAGCTGTGGCCCATGCGCTCTGAGTTGTATCCCACCCATACCGAGGTACTGGTGATCACCATGCTTCGTTGTTGCAATCGGCTGCAGCCTGTCCCTTCCCTATGGCAAGGGGTCTGGGGAACTACTTTTCCCGCGTTGCACAGCCTCCTCCGGAGCGCCATAATCAGTCATGCCAACAGATATCCCGCATTTTGAAGCATTAGCTGACCATCCTTGCTCATCATTTTCCGGGCTGGATGACCGTGGGTTTTGCCTCACATGTTGGTAGAGACCTCCACTCACGGACCCGCCCCCAAGCGTCCAATGTGAGCATGGAAATAATAACCAACAGGTCCGTTGATCTGACGTCGGATTCTGGGGGCTAAGATGTCCGGTCATGTAATCGGGGACAGCTTTTCCGTCCGCTTAGTCAAGATTGGCATTCTACCTTGGCGCTGTCCACGGGACCCTCGGCCTCCGGATTGATTAGATTTGTGGATGCCTCTGATCGATAAGATAGTGAGGGGCGGATCAGATTGGCGGAACACCATCACCAACATGACGATCAACGACGTGGGTGGGACTGAGCCTTATTCCTTTAATCCAGTAAGGTTTAACGGTGTTACATCGTCAGGAAAGCTTTTCTCTCTTCTTCTCCGTTCTTTCTGTTCGTTATTGTCACTGTTGTAAATGCTCAAGACTTTGTCTGCTTGTCTCACGCCTACCCAGGCACATGATAGTCTTTCATGTTGGTGATTATTTGACTGACAACATGCTCATACGTCAAGTAAGCTGTCGTCAAGCTCGTGACCCTTCGTGATGATCTGCTCTGAATCTCCATCCATGCACATCCCTGCTCGGCATACAACTCCCGACGATCTCTTGGCATCTCCTCGCAGTGGCCCCAATCGCCCATGGAAATGACGGAAGTCCGATTACAAATAATGGTGGATAAAACCACAACACATGTTGTCATTCCCAACCTTGCGATTGGATGCCCTAGTTCCTGCACACTATCCTCCCGCCCCCTGCCCGAGCCGCAACGGAGCAGAGGTGTAATGCCAAGCTACAGACTAGCTGCTAATGCTACGGCATCCCACGTAGATGACCATCAGGAGCTTCCTGTCTCGGCATGGAGATGAGATGGGCCATGTGGATGTTGTCTGTACCTGGGTTAGTCTTATGGGGTATGTCTTGGACCAAGGTTAAGCTTGATGAAAAAGTTTTCAAACTATGCAGGGTTCAAGGCGCGGCAAACGCAGGAGGCCGAGGCTAACTGCAGTCTGTGAAGATGAGATTGATAACGAGAGCCAAGGAGGTACAGCGTAGATACCGATCACCGCCGCAGCCGACGGCAGTGAACAAGAAATAATGTCGAATCGGAGCTCTTTCGCTCTTCATAACCGAACAACCCGGGCCAGTAGTCGTTGCAGTTGCGAGATGGGGGTTCATGCGGGCCAACATTTTACGGATCAGCGGGCCAGTGACTCCATTGTCAATGCATCGTGGGTTCAAGGCTGGCTAGTCAGAGCTGATGGAGGTTAGAGTCGGCCGCTGTGATGGACCTTCTTTCAACGCTAGGTAATGTATTGTCCTTGAGTGGGTGATGGCTTCCACTTGGGTGCGCTGATGGGACCTGGCCTTATATAAGATTCACAGAGCTCCCCTCATCTGATCATCCGGATACCTAGGAGTCGATCAGCTTCCGGATACAGCTTCTTGAACTTCCTTGTCTTTTATTCCCCTCCGAGCACAGGCAAGATGCTCTCTCCTTTGCTCCCCGTCGTGGCGGCGGTTGCACTCTCCCTCCTCTCACTCCCAGGTGCAACCGCCACTGAGCTCCTCGAAGGCTATGGCAGAGATCCCTATCCCGTCCCATGCGCTCAAGCATGCCAATTCGCCGGGCCAACCGCGCTCCAATGTCCCGAATTCGAAGGCCTGAGCGCCGAAGAGATGGCTCTGGCTTTCCCATCTGGAGCCTGCATGGCCAACGACACGGCTTACCTTACGACGGTTGCCTGGTGCATTCACAGTTACTGCGACAAGAGCATCGAGACGTATAAGATTGCCAATTTTTGGGAGACCAAGCTCATTGCTGGTGTCGTACTTCGGTATACATACGAAGAAGCGTTGGCACAGATCGACCCCAAGAAGCCACCGATGCCCCTTGATCTCACGGAAACTATTGTCAACCGGACTATTGCGACTACGGAGGATGTATACATTGCATTCCTGAACGCTGTCAAGGCGTACCAGGCCAGTGGGAAGAACGAGTCCAAGTATTCGTAGGTTTGAACTGTTTCTTGGAGAGTGATCGTTGGCTAACTTGACACAGGCTTGTGGTGTTCCTCTCATGTGTCATTATCCCGATTGCCTTCTCGTTCCTTCGCTTCATCCCGATCCCCGAACGTCTTCGAAGCAAACTATACGCCTACCTCATCGACCCTCCGGCTTTTGGCAAAAAGCACAGCGCTCCAGTTTTGGGCCTCGGGATCGTCCCAACTCGAGGCCAGGCTTTGTTCATTATGTACATCATCGCCATCAACACCTTGGCCGTATTCGAAGGATATCCCAACTTTCAGCCCAACGGCTACTTCCCGGATCGTCGATATGAGTTGATGCGTCAGATCGGTAACCGTGCCGGTGTCATCGCTTTTGCAAATATGCCTCTTCTCATTCTCTTTGCTGGAAGGAACAGTTTATTGCTTTGGCTGACGAACTGGACTCATTCGACATTCCTTCTGCTTCATCGATGGATTGCTATGATCTCCATTATCCAAGTTGTGGTCCACTCGCTTCTATGGCTTCAGATGATGGTTGAGTCTGACTCTCACGCCGTAGCTGTTACTTACCCTTACTGGTATTGGGGAATTGTCGGTACCCTTGCCTTCTGTCTCTTTTGGCCATTCTCCTTGCTCTGCGTTCGAAAGGTTCTGTATGAAGTCTTCCTCATCGCTCATATCTGCCTCGCTGTTCTGGTTATCGTCGCGTCTTGGTATCACATTTGGTACTTGTATGAAGACTCGAGTGGCTTCGAGATCTGGTTGCTCATCGCGATTGCGGTTTGGGGATACGAGAGATTCTTGCGTGTTCTCCGCGTCTCCCGACATGGCATCAAGAGAGCTCACATTACGCGCATTGAGGGTGATCAGTATATCCGTCTTGATATTCCGGAAGTCGACTGCCATGGCCACTGTTATATCTACTTCCCGACTCTCACCTGGCGCGTTTGGGAGAACCATCCGTTCTCCGTTGTCAACTGCAGCGTCGGTCAACTCAGCAACAACATCCTCGATTCGAACTCGAGCGCTCGATCGCAGTCCGAGACTGAGGGACCAACCGCGATAGACCCGGACTCGAAGGAGACAGGAAATGTCACTGCGAATAGGGATGTCATTGCTACCCGTGCTGCTCATCCTCGACCCGGCATCACCCTTTTCATCCGAGCTCAGTCTGGCTTGACTAAGAAAATTGCAGCCAAGGCCAACACTGAAGGTGGAATTCCAGTACTTATCGAGGGCTCATATGGCCATGGAAGCAGCAATGCTTTCACTCCGACTACAGAGTATCCTAATGTCCTCTGCATCGCTGGCGGCGTTGGAATCACTGGTATTCTTCCCGCCCTCGACAGTTCGTTGTCCATGTTTGCTCGGCCCCTCGGAACCACCAAGCTGCACTGGGGTATCAAGGATAGAGGCCTCGTGGATGCCGTGAAGAGCATGATTGTTGGCGATTCCAAGGACGGAGAGAAGGGTGACGAGACCAACTGGGGCCATGTTGAATCTCATGTTACGATTGGGTCACGGATGAACATCAGACAGGTATTGTGTGACGAGTTGGAGAACACAACGGGCGGAACGATAGTGGTTGTCTGCGGTCCTCATGCTATGTGCGACGAGGCTCGACACGCATGCGCTGGTTTGGCTCGGCATGGAGCGAAGGTCCGTTACGTGGAAGAATCTTTCTCTTGGTAGAAATGAGTATATGGAGAAGATAGGAACTTCGCTGAGAGTAATAAAACTTCAGATTATTGTCATGAGCAAAAGTGATATTGGCGGCCCTTCCTCTTATCATAAATGACGTCTCCAGCGAAAGACACAGTTATCGACCCATGCCAACAACGAAAACCACCACCGGAACGCACGGTAAGGACTTGGTCATGATGTCAGAACCACCTGGCATACCCATTGGGGAATGCCGCGCGATAGCTAATCAGAACCAAACTTTTCACTACTGTTGATCGGCAGTTGGAGAAGCCAATCTCTCTTGTGATTGAGCTGAAGGTCGAAGGCTATTCTATTCAGCTGGAAACATTCGACTGCTTATTGGCTTCTACAAACGTAATTATGCATGGCTATCAGACGGTTGGTTCCGATCGTCCCCCGCTCACACAAGTATAATTCCAGCATCGCGGACAGGCCGGATGCCAGATATTTCCTCACCAACTCTCACCCAAAATAAGCTTATTCGACACCAGAATTACAATATGGCTCCTCCAAAGAAGGCTCTCATCGCCATCACATCCGCTCACGCCCCTCTGTATGAGGGAGGCAAAGAGACAGGTACCAGAACATCTTTCCGAGCATCCGCCGTCACTCGTTGACCACATATAGGACTTTTCATAACTGAAGCCCTCCACCCTTTCAATGTCTTCAAGGAGGCAGGCTTCGAGACTGATCTTGTCTCTGAAACGGGCACCTGCCAACCCGATTGGCTCTCAACCACCAAAGACTGGCTGCCAGAGAAGGACCGTGAGGTTTGGGAGGATCACGATAGCGAATTTCGATCCAAGGTTGACAAATTGATGAAACCTAGCGACATCCATGCTGAAGAGGTGAGTAGAACTGGACGATGGCTCTTTCGCCAGCCAAGCTGATTTTATGGACCCAGTACGGCTTATTCTTCGCCTCGGCTGGTCACGCGTCTTTGATTGACTACCCGGATGCCTCGGGTCTTCAATCGATTGCATCCAAGATCTACGTCGATGGAGGCATTGTTTGTGCTGTGTAAGGTTATCCCTGACTCTGTATGATCTAGTATCTAATGACCATTCCAGCTGTCACGGGGGTGCCATCTTCCCCAACACCATTGACCCTCGAACTGGAAAGTCTATCATCGCCGGCAAGAAAGTGACAGGTTTCACAACCAAGGGCGAGGTAGAAGAAGGCGTCCTGGACACTATCAAGAGCTGGCATAGACCCACCATCGAGGCTGCGGCGGCAGATGCCGGTGCCACTTGTGAGTCTTGGAGATAAAGCCTTGCGATAATCTTCTAACGAGTGCCTAGACATATCTCCTCCAGGTCCCTGGGATGCCTTCACCCACACTGATGGTCATATCGTGACGGGCGCGAACCCTGCGAGTGCCCATGTCACAGCTGAGGCTGCCGTCAAGGCTTTTGATATGCTGTAATCATGACTTTCAGGATGGAGTTGCTGAAAAGTGGAATTGTAGGTGCAAAAACTGAGACTGAGCACCTCGTGGGAACAGAGTGACATGTCATCCAAACTGAACAGCACAAGGCTGAATTGAAAATGTTTTGTCTTAGTGACTGAAATTCTCAATTTAACATTATTAGTGGCGGCGCCTCCTGGACCCTTCAGTCTGCCGCCTTGAGACAACGATCTGCATCGCCCGTCATATTTGTTGTCAGCCAGTGACAGCCACGCACCCAGGATTTCAACGTGTCCACCCTCCATCTTGACCCCGACGGCCAGCCTGTTTCCTATTTCTCGATTCTCTTAGATCAATGGCCCCTCTCCTTGCAAGACGTGCTTCTCGAGATCAACAAGCAGGCTTCCCTCTTCTGTCACTGGCAGCGAGATGCTGGCACGTCCAAAGTCGGATCCAAGCGGCCATCTTTTCGAGTTTTTCTCAAGTCATGCCGGTGGGTTCAGCAATAGGATCAAAGAAAATAGAAGAGCCTCGTCTTGACTCGAGAGCCTGATCGTGGAGTCCAGCCAGAGAACTCATCTTATCGGCGACTGGGCATTGAAGGTGGACCAATAACCAGTCACAGCCTGATTTATGCTTATGTAGGGCGTCGATGGCTTTATTACAAGATCTGCCACAATCAGGGTCCGGAACTATCTCCTTACTCTTTGCGGCCCGTGGCGCCCATCACATGCCTCCTATAATCCGTCTGCCAGGACGCCCAACGACGGAGGAATGCAGGGATTTCAGAAAAACCCTCCCCTCAATAGTCTGAGCCTTCTTTTCGTTTCCCAAAAATCCCATCATTGTTATCCATATTCTTCATCTTCACTCTCAAGATGCGGCTCCTATCGCTTATGCTCTTTTCATTCAATGGGATCTTAGCACTTGAGAATGGCAGTAATAATGGGGGTGTTGGATCAGCTCTGATGCCAGAATGCGCAGTAAGAAACCCGATTCCAAGGCTAGAGGTCGCCACTCACATCTTCTCCCAGGTTAATTGCATCAAAGAGCATGTTCCCAACTCTGGCTGCGATCTGCTTCACGTTACTTGTCTATGCGATCCCGACTTCCGAGCAAAGCACGGCCCCATCATCGCACCTTGCCTCATCGCGCTATGTGATGCCGACGAGATCAATAAAGTTCAGAATGCTTGGAGGGGTCAGTGTGAAGCGGTACCCAGCACGCAAAAGGATAGAGAGAACGCCAAGCCTGCAGTGGAGGAGGATACTTCGACTGCCGCCGTTGTTTCTGCCTCGTTCGCAACCGCAACGAGTGATGTTATCGTGGAGGACACAAGAACGAATGTCGCCAATATTTTGCCTCGAGTCCTGGTCGAAACGGCTTTAGTGCCAACGACGATGATATCGATGCAAAAGTTAGCGCCTAGATCAACACCGCCGAGATCGACACCCAGACGAACGCCAACGCCAACGCCAAGATCAACCTCGAGTTCAACCTCTAGCTCAACTTCAAGCTCAACTTCAAGCTCAACCCCAAAACGAACGCCTACACCAACACCGAAATCATCAACCAGTTCAACGACGAGTTCAACTAGCTCATCAGAAAGTGGAACGGAATCCACAAGCTCGACGACGACCAGCACAGCCACAGGAGCATCAAAACTAACCCCAACCCCGACTAGAACCCCAGTGCCAAACAGCAATCGGTCAAACCAGGGACTCACGGCAGGCGCCAAGGCTGGCATTGGTGTTGGCGTATCCTTTGGTGTTGTCGGAATGGCTTGTCTTGCGGCGACTCTATGGCTAAGGACACGAACCAAGACCACTCCGGTCACACCTGCACCAGTGATCGAGGATGTAGGTAAGGCCGAGTTGCTGGTTAGCACGGCTCGGCCTTTGCATGTACCAGAGATTGATGGACGTGAGGCTCCACAGGAGTTAGCTGCTTGACCTTGCCTAGGAGTGCGTGTTGAGCGAGGATATCGGTATCGAGTTTGGAGTTTTGCGGGTGAATTAAACATTGTTCTTAATAATTACGATTCATATATTGGCCATTATATGCTGTATAAGCCTCAAGGAGACTCATAGCAAGTTAACAGAAGTCTTGATTAGATCATCAATTTGTGCTGCCACAATGGTTAGTCAAGATAGTACGAGTCTCATGACGCTTATAGTTGCAAGGTAAGTCTGAGATAATGGCATACAGTTATCAGCTTCTGAACACGGTTCAGGAGAACTCGAAGATCCTT
Source organism: Fusarium tuaranense (assembly GCA_013363205.1). Lineage (NCBI taxonomy): Eukaryota > Fungi > Ascomycota > Sordariomycetes > Hypocreales > Nectriaceae > Fusarium > Fusarium tuaranense. Next base: position 41,622 of record JABEEN010000087.1, on the reverse strand, counting down.
GGACGTTGGCTGGCCACGCGAAAGAGCCTCAACCAGTATGACCAGCACCTTCGAGGTTAGGCTGAATTAGAAGTCGCAAATTGTTCAGCTGCCGACGAAAATTCGAAGCTCAGCTCCTTAGCTCCGGGAGCGACCCGGCGCCGCGGGGGATTGTTTTAAACTTGACCATGGAAAGAATAGTTTCAGATCCTCTTCATGGATGGCAAAGTCTAAACAAATCCAGACCGCTTATTGCAATTGTAAGAGGTGGCGCCGTGTAAAACTACCCTAATCGGCAGTTGGGTAGGGTTTCACATGATTTCCAAAGGTCTAAATGACTCAACTCGAACATTCTGTGATCGAATCGTGTTCTTTACTAATATGCATGACACTGCTCTTTCATGAGACGACCAAGTCCCTGGATTAATAATTCTTCAAGTCGAATTAAGATTCACACCAGCGGCCCCCCCTTGCTAGTCAGGCGGTACTTTGACGGTTCATCGGCTTCGCTACCGCGTCTTCGGGTCGGCGAACAAATGGTCCTCCGGGGAATCAACGAATCGGCGATGCTAGCGACTTGGCCTTACTCATGGTCCGGGAGCCTCCGGGTTACATTTGTTTCGGAGTCGTTTGGCTCGTGACGTCTTTCAGAGTTCTGTGCTACTGCACGGGGCGAATATGTAAGACCTAACCACGTTGCAAGTCAGAGCGCGATCCAACCCAAGGTCAGCATCAACTTCTGAAACTGAAACCTCCTTGAGAAGAATGAAATGAAGGAGTTTCTCTTTTTTTGCCTTTTTGTAAACAGCGGTGAACTAACTGAGACACATTAAACAAAGCAAAGCTGAAGTCCACAATCTTCCTCAATTTCACCCAAACAGAACAAGCGGGATCGACCAAGTCAGCGTCATCATCCCCGCGTTACGAGTCATGGTCCCAAGGAAATGGGTGTTCCCGATAAAAACCCAGCCAAACACGTTGTTCCGTGGGCTGAGCTAGGAACAACTAGCGTCGAGTCTGGGCGTTGAGGGGGCGTCGAGTCGTTGAGGTGCGCGGGGAACAGTACCTACGATACTGTAGATCGCCGTCACAAGCAAAGCAATAAAGTTGTTTTTAAATCAATGAGGGGGCGGCGAGGTTCTAGAAAAGGGGGATTTGTTGGTCTTCTCATCTCTTCTTCTCCAAAGTGAAGCTATCACCACATCCTCCATGGCAGTCGATCCGAACGCGACGACGGTAGAACCTACCGGTCTCGGACGCACCCTTCTCGGCCTGACGTTATTCTTTCCGTTTCCCGTGGTGATAGTTATTGTTTTGAGATGCTGGGTTAGGTTAAAGCACAAGGTGTTTGGCGTGGATGATGGACTAATGGTAATTGGATGGGTAAGTCGCAGACATTCCCTGACATATTCAAGGCTAATAACAAGGATCAAGGGTCTATATATGGGTGTTACAGGTGTCGTTGCCAGGGGTGTATACGCGGGGATCGGTACGAGAGATGCCAACTTGAATGCCAAAATGCAGAGTGATGGCCGAAGAGTAAGTAGCGTCCAGCATCGCAAGGGACTGGCTGACAGGTCATTGGCAGTTTCTCTACTACTTTCAGGTCATCTATTGCTGCTCGTTACTCTTCATCAAGGGATCCATCTGCGTCATGCTCCTCCGAATCGCCGTTGGACGAACGTACCGCATAATTCTCTGGGCGACATTGATATTCTCAACCCTCTCCACCACCGTCGTCATCATTGGCCTTTTTGTTATATGTCGACCGATATCTGCCGCCTGGGGTCACCCTGGAAAATGCTCACCGACTGTTGTCATTGCGAGTCTTGGATATCTTGTTTCAACTGGTGCCGTCGTGACGGATTGGACGTGTGCCATTTTACCTGGTTTCATGCTCTACAAGACGAACATGAAGACGTCGATGAAGATATTAATTACTATAATTCTGGGATTAGGTGTTCTGTAGGTCCTTCTGTTTGCTCTTGTTTCACGATTTCGAAGCATATACTGACTAAATAGTGCGTCTGTTGCGACCATCATCAGGTTCCCAGACGTGAAGTATTACACCCAAACGGATGATTACTTGTGTAAGTTAACGGGTATCGCTTCCAGGTCCAAGCTAACAATTATCGAGACAACGTTGCAAATATTGTTATTTGGTCAATAGTGGAATCCGGAGTAGGAATTACCGCTAGCTCACTACCCTCCCTCGGAAGACTTCTCAAGAACCGATTCCACACCGAATCATCAAGCGGCCAACCTCCCACCGCCCAAGTCGTACCCTACGCCGGATCGAACAGAGCAACCATCACGACCAATACATCGACAGGCTCACGGCCGTTCCATAAGAGCGTGGGCTCTAGCACGGTGGGGGATGAAGACAGGGACCGGTTTGACGATGGAGCATCAAGTCGAAAGATCTATGTTCAGGTTGATTTGGAGATGCAGTCGTTGGAGCGCCCTATGACGCCTCGGAGGTCGCATGGGTCTCAGGATGAGCTTGTGAGACAGTAATCCGTATTAATACAGCTATGAGATGATGATGAAATGAGATATCACCACTTTCAAGAACTAAAACTGGACTATGGGATCTAGATGGCCTACTTCTGAGTGCTGCCTACGATGCTGGTCCGTCGGAGCCTCCTGTCGCTGTTCAACAGGCAGATGGCATTACAATCCCCATATCTTGCAAGAATGCGGCCGCTTTCGCACATGAACATTCCCACAGTGGGCCTAGGACATGTTTAAGGGAACGAATAGACGAATTTACTACCTCGGTAGTGATTTGTAGGATACTTGAGTATGACTACCCAGCGGTACATCCTCACCCAGCGTTCAAGCACCCCTCTTCCGTTTCTTCTTCTTCTTCTCCTCCTCGCACTTGACACACTCCGACTCGCTCACCTTGGCTATGCTATATATCGTGTTTCTGGGACAATCCTGCTTGCCTGATCCACAGTCCATTTCCCTGAGCTGGACGTTGACCATGAAGCCGCAGACTTTGCAGATGAATTCGTTCCGATAGATGGTACACATGATGGTTCCTTCGAGGTGGTTATGATGATATCTTTGTGGTGGGTTTGTTTGGGTTATCTGCTTCGAGGAGTAGAGACGAGAGAAATTGGGCTCCTTAAGTATTTGGGCTTCGTGTCTTATTTAGTGTTTCCTTACGGGGGTGTTCTGATAGTCAAGGACGGAAAACATCATCACGCGACTTCTTTTGTCCAATGACTACCCCGTGTTCATAGTATTTGCTCTGAAGCGCAGAGAGGGACGTCACCAGGTTATCGACAAAATTTGAGTGATTACACGGCATTTATACTGATTACCTGCCGACGAATATGTCCCTCGCTATTCAGTGGAAATGATACCCCCCTTAGGCAAAGCCATATTCTCCTATCCTGCCAAATACTCAACGTCTGAATCAATGTTCACAGTGAATCCCTTCTCTCCACATCATATTTATGGTAGTTAAACAGATGCCCTAAACACCAAAATGAACATAAGGAACCCAGTCCAGCAGCCCCGTCTCCAAGTCATCTTCGTCATCCGAGTCCACGAATTTGGGTTTTCTGCTCAACCCACCCCGACCGTCATCTCTCAGGTTTGATCCTCCCTCGCCCAAAGTTCCGTCACTTCTCGACCATCTCCCAGCCTTTCGAAATTCCATCAAATCCTCGAGCGTATCGTCTCGGAGTTTCCGGCTTGCTTTGTGCAGCCCGCGAGACACAGACTCATCGCTCATCTTGCCGTCTCCTATCTCTTTATATGTGATCTTCGCCACCTTGACACAAAACCCGTCCTCAACATCCCACAGCGTTCCTATCACATGTCGAAAACCGGCGAGTTGGCAGGCACTAATCAAGTGAATGCTCTCATCGATAAAGGTCTCGTCAAGGATCTGACCGGTTCCGCATGCAGATAGGTATGCGAGAAATGGCGAGGATTTGTGCAGGTTGATGTCTAGGAGGTCGGAAACACGTAAAGGGTTAGCATCCCCGTCATCCAGGAACAAGTGACTATCGAGGGGGTTATGGTAGTTTGTCGAGCAATGGCCTGCAAAATGAAAGATCTTGCACTGCTGTAGGCACTCCTTGAGTCGTTCCTTTTCCCGAATCGGCTCGACGGGTGTCAGCTCCATTGAGCCACAGAGCTCGCGAAGTTCTCCTATTTCCTGTGTCGCGAAGCGTAGTGGGCGTTGTCCTAGCGTATTCTCAACTGCGACGAGCAGCGCTTGGCTTGGGTCTATGGATGCACGACGGCGAGCACGACCGTGGATGATGGCTTTGATGGAGCTGCTATACGATGAAACGGCCCTATCAAGGACAGTCTCCCCAACGCCTTGCCTGTGATGACCCGCTGCATGGAGAGGAAATCTGCTCAGGGGACCGGTAGGAATCCACCAGATGTGCGGCCAGTTCTCCTCAGCAGGCTTACCATTGAGCCCAAGAGCTTCAAGAGTCGGGCCCGCCACCATATCCCATAGCCACTCGAGGATTTGATGATTGCCGATGTCACTTTTCTTGGCCCTTTTCGTAATCTCCTCCCTGGAAAGGTTGGGTAAGGGCAGGACCCGTGTCTGATGCTTCTCAACAATGAGTGCATCACACCGATACTTGCTGACATTGATGACAACTAACGGTCCATCCTTTGCCGCATCTTGAATCTCACCTTCGCTTGGCGGCCCAAGGAAGCTTGAAAACTCCGGCAGTGCTCGAATGTCCTCAATCAACTTGTCAAATTCTTTGCCCGTCTTGTAGCGTTGATCACTTCGAGATATGCCTTCTTCGTCATCACTGTCAGATGCAGCTCCCTCCAACTCATCCCGCAGACGAACAAACTCCTGCGCCATGTCCGGGTATTGCTCCTGTAGTTGCATGATATCGACTCGCATTGCCTCGATAGACTCAGCCAACACGCCTCGACCTTGCTCAAGCAGATTCAACGCAGCAAGGCATCCCTTGTTGGCAAACAATGCCGCCGCCACACCATCAGAGGCCACTTCGGCCATGAGACCAAGGAGGTGTTGTTTGTCTTCATTGTCAAGAGATCGTAAGGCAAGGTTGGAAATGCGTTCGAAAACAAATTCTGCAGCCTCGAATGCGTCTTGCCAATGTGAATGGGTGAGGCAATTCTGTAGCGTGGTTGCACCGGCAGTTAACTGATCAACAGAAGAGGCATTTGGCTGGCACATGGCTGAACGGAAGCAATCCAGCGCCTTCTCAAAGTCCAGCATTTGTCCATCTCGCTCATATCGGAGTATATTCATGTTTCCCAGGTTGCACAGGTATGTGACCATCTCTGGGTCGTCGTCTGGCGCTGCGTCAAGAACCTGTTGAAATATCCGTCTAGGCTCCTCGTAATCAGCGGCAGGTCCGCGGATTAGTTCCTTATCCCAAAGACGACATGCAAGACCATGCAGCAACTTTGTTCGAAATGGATGGGCCTCGGGCGTAATTTCGATAGCTTGTCTTAGCAGTCTGATAGCTTCGTCGAGGTCGGTGACATCTTTGGATGTGTGATACCTTTCGACAAGTCGTGCCGCGTGATTTCCCAACCACCTTGGACGATCCGGATGGCCGCTCGGGGTGTTTTCGGCCAATTCCTTCGATATTTGACAAGCCTCTTCGCCATCACTAGCTGCGCCAACTCTCGAATATCTTAGGCCGAGTAGACTGGCAAGAGTGTCCTGAAGTGCTGGTCGCCGCCCATCGTCGGGTAGTGCTTCGCTGATAGCCCTCCTTTGTATCTGGATCGCCTCCTCGAGATAGGCTGAGTGGTTGGTGGACCTGAGAGGTTTTAACGCGGTAGGTAGGCATCCATGCAGTGGAGAAGATAACGCCTTGGAAGATGAGACAGGCAGAAGAGGCTTGTGGTTGCCTTATTTTCGCCTTGCAGGCCTGCTTGCTTTGCAGATTGGTTCGCCTAAAGGAGAGGCTCTCAGAACTTGTCCTTGAATTTTCACTCAACTAAAATTACCAGGTTTAATATGTGCACGAATCCACCCAGCCAGTTCACGGCCATGATTCTGACCATTTCAATTTTCCTTGCACACCTCAGGAGCCCTTAACCATCCACAACGCTACCTCCCGACACAAATACGATCAGAACGGTAGCATACCTGCGTCACTTAGTAAACTTGACAAGCATACGACATGTTTCAGTTGCAGGGCAATGACTTACGTCGTGCCTGCGACAATCAGCTCGACAGTTCTCGTGTTTGTCAATTCAGCAAGAATGGCGAGATACGAAATCGTGGAGAATACGACAACGAGAATTCTCCCTGCGTTGGTGCCAACAAGGTTACATATGACAATAGGCATCATCAGGAGGAGCGTGATGAGAAGAAGCATCAGTGTTCGGGCAATCCTCTTGATGACTGGGCCTGAGTAGATGTGGACATTGGGGTCTGACGAGGCGCTTCGATATCTGCTCTGTCCTCATGTTAGAGTGTCAAATATGATGTTCAAAGTAAATATACGCACCTGCCGAAAGCGTTCTGAGAAGCGGATGAGCTTATCCTCGACCCAAACCTCGAACTTGATCATGGCATTGTCATTTGTGAGGGCCAGAGACGAGAGCTCGTTGCGATGCTCCAGAAACCGGATTTCTTGCCTATCCACACACCCAGTGCCCCTCAACCAATTCTGTAGACTTTCCACATCTCTCTCCCCAGCTGTATTTAAGCTCAGAGCTTTTTGAGTTCTTTCTACTAATTGGTCTATGCATCGTGAGTATTGGAAGCAATCAGGCAGAGAGAGGACAAGCGAACCATATTCAGCAAGGCGAGTGCCAATTTCTGCAAGAACAGATTTTCTACTCTGGTTGTTGTCGATTCTTGATTTCCCAAGGAATAGAGGACAGGGTTCCGACTCGTCGATTTGATTCAGCTTTCCCTCAAGGATGGATATTTGGTCTTGTTTCAAGAGCAACAACCGTGATCGGAGCATATCAAAGCGACGACAAATAAAGAAGCGATCATAGGATGATACCAAGGCGGTAAGTCGAGGGTACCCAGGTTTGTAATCCTCAACTGCATCTTGTTAACGCTTGGCCTTGACGATAGTAGAGACTCACAGTACTTTGAGGGCCAGCCACTTGGGCCTTGTTGGATGATGATGCGTCCCAAATAGGCAAAATCGGTAGGCATGATCGGGAGGGTATCATATCTCCTCGTGCTATTTTTGAAGTAGAGGCCTAGGTATCGTAACGAAGATGGCAGATTACTGTCTCAGAATAGCCGTAGCCGGAGCTATTTTGAGTCGATGCATATTCGACATCGCATGGCGAGGTTGAAAGTGAGGCATTCTTGATTGTCGGTTAAAGCCCAATGATATCTTGCCACGAGCTGCATGCGCTGTTTTTCAGCTACAGATGCATGTTGGTGGCTGGGCGGCTCAGGTGCCAAGTGAAGCCTACGGTTGCCTTGCTGACCTTGCGAATGGATGCTCGCCGGGCGCCTAGAAATATGACGGGCTCTCCAACTTGCCATTCATGCGTCGAAAGAGCAGTGGCAAAGAATTTCAATTACCCTCCATCCCACAATGACTAACCCTGAAGAGTAGGTCTCACCAGAAGTCACCCAGCCCCAATGTCTCCCGTTTGTAAGCATGCTAACTGGACATCTTCAAGTCGATCGCCAAGCCCCGAATTCACGGAAGCCGGCAAGCGCCCCTGGATCGCCGCCAGCGATAATGTTTGTATTTCCATTGTCATGGTACATGAGTTCTGTTAACCAACGCTTCCGATTAGAACGGCGGCTTTCAGGTCGGAGACAAAGTACATCTTCGTAACGCGAACGGAGCTTTATCGGGGCCTTATTTGATCGCTACGCTTCCAGTACCTGGAAAGTGCACGCTGAGCTTGGAGAATGGACAGCCTCTGGGGAACGGCGAGATCGACATCAGTACAGTCAAGGCTGCCTGAAAAGGGGGGCAGTGAAATTGTAATTCTGTTGTGGTTGTCTGTCTTGGCTCTTCCGAGGCGGACCAGTTCGCAATCGCTTGCCCCATTATGTCAAATATCTAGCCGAGCTTAGCTTCAACATAAATGGCCTCATTGGGGCTATGTTGACGACAGGGGAGCTGAAAAGGTGCCCACAATCGTCTCTGTGCATGAGACATGCATAACATTTCAGGCTGAAAATGCAAGCTTCGTATTTCCATCTACCTAACAGAGCCCGCCTACGACCACAACACCTTTCACAGTTTCGACTTGATCTCCTGACTGCCCGCCTATGGTTTCTTCCGCTCACTCCTCTTGTCCATCTAGCTCACGCTCGCAACCACCCTATCAACATCATGTCTATCGACCCTGCAACAACCACACACTATGCTCTCTTAATTGGGATCGCCTATTACCGAGAGAAACCTCTCAAAGGCTGTGTAAACGATGTCCGTGAATTGGAAAAGCTTTTGCAAAAACACCGACAAAACATCGACATCAAAACACTCACCGCAACCCCCACTACCCCCGTCTCTTACCATCCAGCTGAGGATGAGTCCAGCTTACCCACCTACGACAACGTCTTGTCAAGCCTCAACAGCATAATATCTAGAGCATCATCTGGAGACTTTGTCTATGTCCACTTTTCCGGACATGGCACCACAGTGGAGCCTAAAAGTAATGGCGACCGCAAACCTGATGCATCTACTGGAGACCTAGCACTGGTCCTTTTCGACAAAGGTCCAGATGGTGTCCGGTATCTTCGCGGCCAAGAGTTGAGCATCTCGTTGAAACGGGCAGTGGACAAGGGCCTCAAACTCACTCTGGTTCTGGATTGCTGCTTCTCTGGAAGTGTGGTCCGCAACGATGACTCGGTCCGCGGTCTCCCTTACGATGTCGAGGTGGACAGGAGATATCCCCCGTTCCAATGGACAAACACCTTCACGGGTGATGATGCAGCTCTTTATCCGACCAAGCGTGGCGCTTCAATGCGTACGAACTGGGTCATCAATCCTTCCGGATATACCGTGTTCGCGGCATGCGGCCCCTCTGAGGAGTCGGAGGAACTTTCCACCAGGGCAGGGCACCACGGAGCCTTGACTTACTTTCTACTCAGGGCATTCGACAAGATTGGCCGTGTTGGGGGGAGACTATATCATCTATACGCCCATCTATGCGCCAGATTTCGAGAAAGCTTGCCGGACCAGAAGCCGATGCTCTACGGGAACAAACGCCTTGGGTTCTTTGAAGACTTGACCGCTGAGTTGTATGCGGCGCCTATTCCCATCATTCAAGACGATTCACTCCTACTTTTGGAGGCTGGTGAAGCACATGGAGTGTGCGAAGGAGATAGATTCGCTTTGTGTTCTGTTGATACCGGCCAATCGGAAGACACAACACGACAGAAGGAGATTTTTGAAGTGAAAAATGCTGGACCACTCTCATCTGAGCTGAGTCCCGTATCACCAGGAGACACACGCTATCCTTCCGGCATAGCGGCGACTGCACTTACCCATTTGTCCCTCCAAAAGTATCCCGTCAGACTTCAGTTTCCATCACAGAGCAGTCATGTCTGGAGAAAGGCCTTGCAGGAACGGCCATTCTTGAATGTGACCACGGAAGTGGCAGCCCCTGGCGATCTGTTCACATTCCATGTTGCCGTCATCTCCGAGGAAGCTTACGAGATCCGGGATGCGTCGAATAAACTACTCCCAAACCTGCCGCCTCCTATTTTAGACTTCGAAGAGGATCCGTCTTTTGTATTAGACATCATCGAGCACCTAGCCAGGTATGAGATGATCAAGGACCTCTTCAACAAGTCTCCCTCCCAGAGTTTTGTCGACTCATTCCAAGTGGAGCTTCGTGATGAGACAACAGGAAGGACCTTTCTACCAGGATGTCAGCTCAATGGCCCGTTGGGCCCGACCTGTTCCCACGCTGAGTGCGTAGTGGAAATAACAGAACACGCTAAACTATATCTGACGGTGAGAAATGAAGGGGGAAACGGTGATACTCTTTTTCTCCACGTCTATAACCTAGACGTATTCTGGGAAGTCGAAAACATGCTCAAAGGAGACCACGATGTTCTTCCACCACCTCAGACCAACAAGAACAGATATTTCAGCTCCGGGACTGATGGTGCGTGGAGAAAGGAGATGATCATGACGATTCCGGATGAGCTTAAGGACAGGGGAGAAACTGAGTGCGAGGATATTATCAAGGTCTTTTTGACACGCCAGCCAACCTCGTTCATGTCTCTTGAACTACCTCCGATTGGTGACATTTGTGGTCGTCGCAAGCCCAAAAGCAGTCGAGGGGGGTCTCGGAGGTATGAATCTGACGACTGGGCAGTGTTGAATTTTCGCATTCGCACTTTGACTACCTAAGGAGAGAGGGCCGGGGATATTGCTTGTCTTGAATCTATTCTATGTTAAGTTTTCAAATATTGGAGCAGCTAGTTGGTGGATTGGGCTTGATAACTTGATGATTCCTTTGTCTAGAGGCTTTAAATACCATAGTGAAAGCATATATGTTCTCGCAGGTGTCAGATAATAGCATTTTAAATCCATTCTTATTCCACGAGATGCAAAAAGGGTCACAACATGGAACAGAACTTGAAAAGATTCGGGTGTGTAGGTTAGGGCCTGGACATTGCTCCATCTCTTGGTTGGGCATTGATAGGCCTGACCAATAGCGCGACCGGATTTAGATGCTCAATTGACCGACCAGGGGGTCTCGGAGATAAACGCGTCACTTGATATCCCGAAAAGGCGAGAATCAAGCATGACGACTTCTAGCGCGCCATGTGGCCTTGTTAGGTAGTCGCTGATCCGGGTATCAAGCTGCGACAATGGAGCAGAACACAATCAAAGGGCCCAGGCAGCAAGGTGGTCAGCTTGTTTGAACTCGCAGAATCAGCACGGAAGCTTACAATGACCGCTTCCGTTACGGGTTGCGCGTCTGTAAGACGGGTCACCAGTTCGCAAAAAGATCCTCGAAATCTATGAAGCGTCATTAGATAGAGGTTGCATGACACCAAAATAAATGAACCCCGGTCTACAACGTCGCAGAGGATTGAACGAATGACGACTATTGATCAATAATCCCTACGGGGTTCGCACCTCGGCAATCCGTAGAGTCCGTGCCACGCACGAGTGATTAGCAAGCAGTAAATAGCCTAACAAGCAAGGGAGATGTGGGATCAAATTCTATAGCTGTGTTATCTCTGTTTGACTAAGTGGGATCAAATTCGAAACGGCCTGGAATTTGTTAGTGCAGGCCCTTGGATGCATGTCTGGATTCCTCTTGGTGACGCAAGTAGCAATCTCTGCTCATTATCAGGCCGAGAACGAAGACATCTAGTGAGCTATGCGAAGTCCTCGGACAACTGATTTGTAACTGACCCATTTCAATGCGGAGAGCCTGCATCAAAACCATCGCATTCGGGTATCCCTCATTAAAAGCGAGCTGTTGTTTGTTGGTCGCTCCCCGGAGTTTAGTAAAAACACACCAGGTCTCGGCCTTCGGACACGCGACCCCGGGACCGAAGACCCTCAAATGTCGGAGGACGGTCAGTCACCGGAGAGAAAAACGGAAACTTATCTTATCAATTCAAGATCTAGCCCCGAAACTATCCAATGATATGACCCCAAAAAGATCGTTCTCGCTCCCTCGCGTCTCGGCCTTACCAGGAACGCCGAAGGGGGCAAGCACAGGTCCCATTGTAATCCCAGCAACTGACCAATTAATGAATTTGGCGAAGAGCCTGCTTTACGTCCCTTTTACGGGTTATGAGCCCATGGAAAGGTTCCGCTCCCTGGTCAATGGCCTGACGTTCGTTTTATTCTTAAGCTCCCTCTTCCCATTATCTGGTTGATGGTAAAAAAAAAGGTCAGGTTATTCCCGGATCGGCCGCTCCCTGACTCCCTTTTACTGCCAACAGAAACTACATCTGCTGCAGCCATGTCCGACAACACTATCCGGCAGTCATCCCCTGAACCGACACTGCACGACGATTCGGGCATGTCGAGTCCTGTAAGACAGGGCATTAACGCGCCAGAATGGCGTGTGAAGAGGGTCGTGGCCGTCAAGGTCCTCATGGGCGTCATGGTAGCCATTCTCATCGTCTTCCTTGCCGACCTTTCATACCTTTTCGGTGCATCCTTCAAAGTTAACGATCGAGTATCCGCATTGAACATCCTCGTTGTTGATTACGATGGCGGTCCTATTGGAGAGTCTGTCTCAACCGCCTACCAGGGTCTACAGAGCCGCAAATTCCCTTCCCTCGACTTTCAACCTTCCTCCGACTACCCCGACCCTGAAGATGTGAGACACAGCGTGTGCAAGGCCGATTATTGGGGAGCTGTCTTCATCCACAAGGGCGCCTCAGACCGTCTCGCTGCGGCCATCGAGGGCGGTTCTGCGGCACAGAACTACGACCCTACAGACAGCGTGACATTCATCTATAATAGCGCCAGATACCCCACTACAGCATCTGGATACCTCGTTTCCAACTTCCAATCCCTCCTCGGTGCCATGCGAGGCGGCTACTACCGAACAAAGGAGGGTCAAGCCGCCTTTGGAAACGTCAACAGCAGCGATCCCGCCGCCATCCAAGCCTACCTAAACCCCATTCAGGGAGCCCCCGATGTCATCCGTCCTACGAACCAAGCCGCGAGAAACCTCTACAACACCATCAACATCGTCATGGCTATTCTTGGCCAGTTCTTCTACGTCCTCGCCATGAACGGTATCTTTGATAACTTTGGCATTCACAAGGGCATGCGCATTACCCACGTCTGGTTGATGCGATTCATTACCGGCAAGATCTTCTCGATGTTATTCGCTGTTGTGGTTACTGGATATATCTGGGCCTTCCGTGAGGACTGGGGCGTCAACGGCGGACACTGGGCTCTCTCGTGGTTGACTTTCTGGCTGTTTATGGATACCAACTTCCAAGTGCTGGAATCGACTATAAACAGTTTTGTACCGATGGCACTTACACCATTCTTCCTACTCACCTGGTTCATGGTCAACGTCTCGGCCTGCATCTTCCCCTTTGAACTCATGGCCGGATTCTACCGCATCGGATATGCATTCCCCGCACACGCTCTTTGGATTGTTTTAATCGAAGTTTGGTCCGGCTGTGGCAACTACCTACACATCGGTCTGCCCGTTCTGTTCGCTTGGTGGGTGGTTGGACACGTCACGGCTGTGTTCAGCATCAGGAAGAGATGTCTGGCGGCGGCGGCGGCGGCGGCAGCACCACAGGCTGCTGCTGTCAGTGAGGGCAAGGAGGAGTAGGAGCAAAAAAAGGAACCTGATAGACATATACCCCATTGATGCGCCAACATGGCATACTTATAGACACGATAGAGCATTACGCAAGCATTTGAGCATTTTTACTTCCTGTAGCACATTAATAGAACATCACTACTCGAATAATTCTCAATCTTTATCTTTCTCCAAGTGAAAAGTCACAAAAGCATATTTGAGCGCGACTTACACGACGTCGTTCAGAGATGAATCGCGGCACCCGTCAGCACGCACTAACATGTAAAGATGATGCGAAGTGGACATGCCTCATCCTGACGTCGTAAGATAATCCCTTGCTAGCGCCATTCCCCGCGATGTCAGAGGCTTGCCACGTGGGGGATCGAAGGGTTACAGAAACTAAGAGTGTCACCACGTCGAAGACTATGTGGCTGTATTGAGTGTAAATAGGCACCAAGGATGCGACATATTGAAAATGGCAATTATTAGGAACATCCCTGACCGAAAAAGATTGCCATCTTTAATTTCCAAACAAGAGGACGAAGGGTGTGTCGTCGATAGAAGCAAGGTGAGGAGAGGAGCAGAAACAGAGCGTTCCATTAGCCAGTTGGAATATGCCATTTATTACAACACTAGGTCTTCTTCCTAGTAGCATTTATGAAACCAGGATAATTTGCTATCCTAAATCGTGTCTGGTTTCGTTCGGGCCCTCGGGCAGAGGTAGATGTCCGCCTTGAGAATGACGTAGTTACTAATCGGGAATGTGATACCCGAGCCATAAGCTGACAGATCAATATGTCAGATGTGTTTAACCCTGCCCTGAGAGTAAAGCCATAAGTACACCAAGTATTGAATGCAGTGGGATGGTAGGACAACCTGCTGATGGTGTTGCCTTACGTGAGGGCATACCAGCTGTCATCATCATCCAGAAGACTCGGTGCGTCACAAGGCCACAAGATAGGGTCCTCGACCAGTCCACCATAAAAAGCATTATCCACCACACCATAAAGCTCTCTTTATACTGTCTCAATGGCCTTGGCAAGCGAGACGATCGTCTCCAAGACAATCTTGGCCGGGGTCGAGGTCAAGCTGGCGGGGTCATGCAGCTCCGGCCCGGCCCGCTCGGAACAAACTCAATGAGGAGATGAATTTCGTATTCCCAACGACACTCGTCGCTTTCAAACTATTTTAAGCATAGGGAAGCCCATAAAATACGGTTAATCTTTTTTGTTCCCAATTTGAACTTGCGTTTTGCTGTAGTTAGGTCATTGATACCTCCCTAAAATGTCAAAAAACACCTGGGCAAGACACTGGGGGACATGATAGGAGCACAAACCACGCCTCAGCCTCAATTTAGCTGACATGTGACTTGATGGTGAGGCTTAGAGTGAACTCACTATCCTGAATCCCTTTCCTACGAGATCGATCATGCGCTACAACGGCAATGTGTGTGGTGACTCCTTGTTGCCGTTTTGGGTCCAACTCCCCTATGACCTTGTTCACGAGAGAAGGACTAGGATGTAGGCAGTAAGATGAGTTCACCAACGAATGTGCTAAACAGTTGTGCGCGCGCATAATGTGTTGAAATAAATGTACAGGTCAATCTAAACGTCACAGTCCAGCTATAGACAAGAGATATCCCAATGCCATCCTCCTCCACACTTTTCTCCTCACAAGTGGAGTTCCTCTCACTGCATTTAACCGCTGTTGAAACCGTCAACAAGGTCATTGCGAGCGTGGTCCAGGTTAACCTTGAAGCTCCCATCCTTGATACCAACATTGGCACTGCCAAAGTCGTGGTTCATGAGTTTGTCGCGAATCTCACCGCTGGGGAAGCCCTCCCAGTTAACAAGAGGTCCAACAAACCAGTAACCCTTGTGGTTCTCAATCTCGTCGTCCTTTTCCTTGGCGAAGCGGAAGGCGTGGGTTGAGCCTCCGTCCTTGTGGTAGACAATCTTGGCGTGCGTGCCCTCGTGGAAGCGGACGTCACTAGCCTTCTTGGTGTCGTAATCACCGTGAGCAGAGGCAGCGACGACTTGAGCGCCCTCGTTGTCCTTGGTGAAGACGGCGATGTGTTCCCAGTCATGTCGGTGGCCGCCGTTGATGACGCCCTGGACGGACTGATCACGCTCGAAATAATAGTCGTACAAGTAACCGCACCAGTTGTTGTTGCAGCGAGTGCGCACGTAGACGTTGTTGTTGTCAAGGTCTTCCACGTCGCGGCACCTGTCAGACCACGAGTATTGGTAATTAACCGTGTCGCCAACGGCAATGTTGCCATCCTTGTCGATAGCCGGCACGTTGTAGCAGCTGTCCTTGTCACTGTCTCAAAGTCAGCATCAGCCGCAGCTGTGTTACTGTGTAGCTTACAAGTCCAGGGCAGGCTGCCACTTCTTTTCCTCTTCAGAGCAATGCTCGTCCAGGGCACGGGGAGG
This sequence comes from Fusarium tuaranense, assembly GCA_013363205.1. Classification (NCBI taxonomy): domain Eukaryota; kingdom Fungi; phylum Ascomycota; class Sordariomycetes; order Hypocreales; family Nectriaceae; genus Fusarium; species Fusarium tuaranense. Next base: position 25,987 of record JABEEN010000087.1, on the reverse strand, counting down.
GTCGTCGCGCTTGAGTAGCTCGCGGTAAAGGTTCTCAATGGGGTTTGCAAAAGCGGTGGTGGCAAAGAGGAGCACCAGGCCCTTGGCAGCCAGGCCAGAGTTCTTTGTCATGATGAATAGAATGGGTAGAAATGAACCTGTTGATGAGTGTGAGTCTCTTGAGGAAATGAGAGTGTGAGTCTCTTGAGGAGATGAGAGTGTGAGTCTCTTGAGGAGATGAGAGTGTGTCGATGGTTGATGAAGTTGTTGAAAGGCGATGCGTCCCTTCCTCTTTATACCTGCTTGAGGTCTCTCCCACTCGGCTGGTCCTTCCCATCATCAGGTTTTCATCCCATAACCGCCAGCCTTGTCAGACGCGCCTTACCTCGGACGAGCTGAGCATGAGTGACGTCTTCTAGACGCTCAGTCCACGCCGAGATTGCGCCTCGTGGGGCCTCATCCTTCACTCTGCCGCTTCACACAACTCGACAGCAGGCAGGATCTTCAACTTTCTGGGGTCTGAGAGGAAAGTCACTGTCTAGATGCAACTGCCGACGGTGAGGATCTTACTCCTCTGTCGGAGGCGGCTTACATGTCCGACCAACGCGAGGCTCAGCCACCAAACAAGTATTATGTTTATTAACATTAACCTTAAGAGCTTACTGGGCGTTAGAAACGAAAACCACTCTACAATACGAAATGAACCGGGCAAATGTGCAGCTGAGAGCGGTTAACTGAAGCAGTCAGCCTTGATACTACTCGTAATTGGACACCTAACGCCTCAAATGGGACCCTTTATCGTACTAAGGCAGGCTGTATGCACCTCCGCAGATCAAGACCAGGCACCACATACGAAAATTAGCGGGATTTTCACCATTGGTAGCGACACTGCAAGGGGTTCTTTCAGCTGGCCCCAGCATCGACCAGGGATGGGCGCTTGAGGCTTGTAGGATCCGATCCTCCACAGATAACCCCAGGCCCCAGCGTATCGTGTCTATGCCTACGTCACCCGATCGTCTTGTTTGAAACGGCGGCTTGCATCTTCATTTGATAACAGGAACATTCATGGCTTTTTTCGCACTCGTTGCCGAATTTGTCGTTGCACATCCAAATTGTCAATGTCACTCAGAAGCTGACCAGGGTGGCTTGGTTGTTGGCTGTGTCCCGTTGTTCTGTTTGACACATTACCGTTGCGTTCTAGGAAAATTAATAAGTTCCAAGGCTGTAGATCATGCACAGAACCCCGACTTGCCGCGTCATAGTGTTCTGTATCCGGTACCGAGCTCCGAAACTTGGGATGATGGCGATACTCGAGTCTCAGATTGCCAAGCCTCGGTCGTGCCGTGAAAAAGTTCCTGAGACAACTCGTGCTATCCCCCAGTATGCTGAGGGTGGCAGTGAAGCCTTCGAATATGCACCACGATCCTTGATTTTACTTGAGCCATGTCTCGCATGGTCAAACCATGACATGATCCTCAATACCTTCGGCAGTGTCAGGCTGGCCATTTTATTTCATTTTGCAGTCTGTGAAGCTCAAATCTCGTTATCAGTTACATCATAACTAATGACAAACCTGGAGGATCGAGCTCTCGGACAGCATCTTCACCATTTTTGTCGCCGTCTCCGGAGGATTTAGCTCCTTAATAGATCGCTGCATATGCGCGCTGGAGCTACACTGCCTTGTTTCATTGCATAAGGTCCGCAGCCAACCAACACTTTTCGAAAGTCATCGGCCCTTTGAATTCTCTATTATCAACCAGATTATTTAGTAAGCCTGAAGATCGGCTTCTCCGTTGAGGCACATTGCTCTTCAAACCATTATTCGAGGTACTTGACTCCAAGTTTTGCTTTGAGGTTGGCTAACTTTCTAGTCTAAGTCCGCTTCCGATATATTCATTAGATGTCGATGCTAGTAGTATTGTACCTTATCTTGATACCTTTCTTACATGGTAGATGGCTTAGAAACAATATGGTATTTCCTGGGATCATTCAAGTGGCATAACAAGGGGTCCTTGCAATGCGGAGGCAACTATCCTGTTTGATGAAAACCCACTCTAGGCGGCAGGTTCACGCATAGACGCCGACAGTGGCTGAAGCATCCATCACGTAGAGATCTTTTAGATCCACAGCCACAATGGCACAATATCTCTAGTGACGTACGACAATCAGCAAATACATGTGGAGCACCACAGGGAGGGTGTTCCTCTGAGACGCTTGGAACGAAGTTATACTTCGCTCGGCTTTTTGCGAGATTGAAAGATACCTGATGATCATTGTACATGAGAATAGCCGACCTATGAGGCTGTTATGTGCCGTAATAGACGGATAACAGCCAGGTCTCTTCGTGGAGGTGGGTGGGTGTTGTCTCGCGGGAAAGCGAGATTGGACCAGCGGGCACCAAGGTTCCCAACCGCAGCACACTAAAATCGATCATAGCAGTTTAGTATTTCCGTAGTAAAACAGGAGGATGAGCCTGATCAAGTCGAATTATCATCGGTTTGCTCTTAATCTCGTATTTCGGGAAGAGCATCGATAATCTAGTTGTCCTATCAAATGTGAGAGCGGAATTAAAATACACGCATCCCAGGTCAACATAGAACCAGCTGAGAGTCGAGTCATACGCACGCTTTATTGCAGTGTCTAGTTCAACGGGCAGATTATGCAATCGTGCTTAATATATATGTATAATCTGAGCCAATGTCAGACCCAGCGGATATGACGCGAACTGGAAGCCATATGCAAGTTATGCCTCTTGGGCGTCACACCAGGTGAAGGTTCTCATTCTGCTATCATTTTACAATACAATCTTGGCTAAATAAATCACATCCCCAATCTTCCCTTCACAGTCGCGAAGGGCGTTGGTAATCGCCAGGAGCAGGGTTGGCGCCTAGAATACCAAGTTCATTCAAAACTTGATCCACAGCAAGAGCACCCTGCTCCATAGCACCCTCGATAAAGGATCTCCATCCGTTGGCCCAGTCGGCGTTGGCCATGAAGACATTTCCGTGGCGACTCTGAAGCTCGGCGAGGTACTTGGTGAGGAAACCAGCTGGGTACCAGGCAGCACCGGCCTTGGCATAGGGATCAGAGACCCAATCGTGGAAGACGACCTTTTTGATGTCCATGGGATGGAACCGCTTCAAGGCAGTTTCGAGACGCTCGGGTTCCTTAAGGGGATCGAGCTTGCCACGGTTGTCTCCAGCGAACGAGGTGATGCGGGTCGTCTTGCCGCCAGCGCAGAAGCCATCGCCGTAGACATACAACATATCACCAGGCCAAGTGCATCCTCGGAGACCTCGGAGATCTCCCTCAACTTCAGCATGGATCTTGGTCAGATAGTCAACCTGGCCGATCGTAATGGCTTCCTGACGAAGAGGCGACAGAGGAGGGTCGAAGTGGATATCGGGAAGGACGGCGATAGGGATAGTATTGACAACGCGCTTGGCACGGAAGATCTTGCTGTCTGGGGTGTGGAGAGATACAATTCCTTCTCTCTCGACAATGGACTTGATGGGTGTCTTGAATGTGTACTGGAGGCCAAGTCGGACGGCGTCGTCGAAAATACGACGGGCGAGCGTGGACTGACCCTCGCGGATCTTGTATAGAGTCCAAACCTCCTCAAAAGTAGCGATATCGTAGCCCTGAAGAGCCTGAGCGCGGAGCATCTCAAGGAATCCAAAATTCTCAACAGAACCACCTCCAATGTGGGGAACAAGCGACTCGAGAAGAGCAAGCTCATCGGCGCTCAGTTGATCCTTGATCTGGTCGATGCGGTCACGGCACGAAAGCTGGTCGACGGCCTTGACCTGGTTGGCACTAACACGCGAGTTTCCAAGCGTTGAGTAAGGAAGAGGGCAAATATCACGACCGTTGTTGCCATCAATGTTGATAAAGATACCCCAGGCTCTAGCGGTCATTTCGCCAGCCTCCTTGTGGGTGAACTTTCGCGAGCCGGAACCTGTGTCGAGGGTGAAGTAATCGCAACCGCCGTTCTCAGTGCGGGTTATGGAAACGTCGTCCTTGAGGCCGTAACGGACCATCTCACCAAAGACACGGCCGTGGACGTGTGAGATCCAGGTTCCACCCATCTCGTATGTTGTGCCGTCAAGCTCGGCGCTCCAAGTTCGGCCACCAACACGGTCTCGGGCCTCAACAAGGAGAGTCTTCTTACCTGAAAAATGTCAACGGTATATTTCCTCACGTTTCGTCACTCACTACTCACCAGCCTTGACAAGGTCGCGGGCGGCGATCAGACCGGCATAGCCTGAGCCAATCACGATGGCCTCCCAGACATTGCCATCGTCGACTTGTCGGATCTTGCGCTCTGGCTGCACGACGCCGTAGGTGCGGAGACCAGCGACCAGGCCGTCCTGCTTGGTGTAGGTGTGCCCCTCATTGGAGAGATTGGCGTGGTAGGGAGACATTGTGAGGGGGATTTGACGGAGAGAAATGTGGGAGCAAAGATCGATTCAAGTTGTTGCAATTGAGACAATTCGACCAGTCCACTTCAACACTGATGCAGCTAAGAGAAGATATCCAAGAAGAAGAGAGGCGCAAAGTCAAGCTTAAGAATGAAAGCGAACGCTGACCTTGAAGCTCCAAAGCTCCAAACTTTGGAACATGCGGGGGTGCGAAGTTCGAGATATTTCCCGATCAAGAGCTAGCTTCAGCGACACGCCTAACTAAACACGGCAGCGATCTGCAGCGCGGATGATTACTTAATAGAGAATCTTTGACGTTGATACGGTGACGCGTGTTAGCGTTGGAAATTGCTAAAAAGGGTATTAACTCGAACACCGCTTGCTTTGGAGCTTTGGTGTCTGAAACTCTGCGTCATGATATCGCGTCGAGCTATTGCACCGGAGTTGGCCGTTTGAAACACATCAAGGACGTCTCCGCTCGCTGTCAAGAATCCCCATGGGGATCTAGATCTGCCAAGGCATAGAATCAGTCGATACTATTTATGGGTTCAGCAACAGGACCAGGATTGGTCTGGTTTGCATTGCCATGAAGTAGCACGATGCTGCCTACCGATCTCGTCGTTGCCACAGAGAGGGATAGACCCCATCTATGCACAAGTATGAATCTATTTGCTATCATTGTCTGGCCACACTCCGCGAGGAAAGAGAATTAAAACATAGTCAATACGAGATATCCCATTGTTTGAGTTGAAGGACGAGGTAAAGATAGCTCTCTAACTCCGCAAATCTCCGCAGCTGGGAGTGCTACTGGATTAGGCAACGCTTCATCATGGGGCCCTTCCAACAACCAATGGTCTGCAAGCTATTGTGTCCGAAGTTTTGGCGATGCTTCGCCCTGTTAGCAAGATAACAGATAAGGCGGTATCTTATCTTGACAGGACCTTATCTGTTATCGCTTTCATAATGAATGACGGTTCATCCAGGTCAAGTTCCTTAGACTGCGCTCATCTATTAGGTTTTCGCTCTATAGACAATGCTCAACCAAAACCGTGTTGGCAATAGCTTGACCAAATATTGCTCGCTCCGATGATAATGACCATTTCGCCAGAACGTGGCACCTGGCAGCATGTTGGCCATATGTCCAACACCACTGAGAATAACTTCATATTTGCATGTTCATTGTCAAGTATCCAATCTTAGCCCTTTAGTCCATCACCTTGCTCCCGATTAGTACATCCTGTGAGTCCAGACTCCAGACCGACGTTGAATTCTTAACTAGATGCATTAATTGGCAGGGCACGGAACATTGGGAGCTTGAACATTAAGCGGATCGCAGTATCCAGCGAACACAGTGGCAGTAGCAGCGGCACAATCATTCGGCTTCGCAGCGTCACTATTCACGGGTCAATCAATTTGTCATGTCTCTTGGAGTTTTGGAAGTTCTCACCGATCAATGGCAGCAATGCACCAGTGACCTGGTACGCCAAGAACATGCTCCGAAAGTTTGGAGGTACGGAACAATTGCTTGTTGGGTCCCTATATGATTCCTAACTTTAGCACAATATCTTATACATGTATTTATGGATTCAAGAACAAACCTGAACGAGCTCATAGCAACACTCGACGAGGGGCTCTTGGCGCGGCTCGACCGCGACAGCTGCAGTTGCAACTGCGGCAAATAGGAGGGTAATGAGCATCTTCATGATGAAAGGTCCGAGCTGAGATCCAAAGTAAAAGAGAATATTGATCTGTCGCGTCGAGATGATTCTGGTCTGGCCAGGATCAGCGGATGAGAACCTCTAATTATATGTCACTCAAGGCGATGATCATTTATGGATTTGGATACGAATATAATCAAGGATTTGGTCACTGCTACAAGAGACCTTCCCGTTTTCCTGGCACATCTCCGTTAGTATGCTTCACCTTGACAAATATGAGCCGAAAGTTAACTTGTTTACAACTACTCTGCAAAGCAGCCAAGACGGCTCAGCCACGATGTCGGGCCCCATGACAAAGTTTAATGCGACCTAGTGCTCCGCGCTCTCCGCGGATAGTAACGTCAACAAGCAGGGGCACTTTAACCATAAATATGACTCCAAGATATTCCGCCAATGCCAGTTTTTTGCCCCAATCGGATAAAACGTCGGCCAAAGAGCCACGTTGGCAAAACGACCACACACAACCAGATCGGCGTTCCATGACAGCGAACGCATAAACTTTGTAATATAACCTTGATAGCCTAAGCGGTAAGGCCCGACGACCCGGCGCATAACGGCCAATTGTCATTGTTTGCCAGGTTTCTTCCCAGGTTTTAAGCATCATGGCTGCTATGAGCCTAAACTCCGACGTACCTATACTAAAGAAAGCCCAGCGAGACGTGGTACCTGGACATTCATCACATCCACAAGGCCATGGTTACGATCTGATCAATAACAAAAAGCGTCTATAAAAGGGTTACCCGGGGCATTTTGATGCCTTACACGTACCACCAGATTATTGGTGCAAGACTCCGAGCAATGGACTGATAGCGAAACATGCAATAGGAGGTTAGGAAAGAAATAATATTGGGAATAAGTCAACCGGAAAGGGCAAAATCTGCTGCTCCGATGACGAAGATGACTTGGACGTAAGTCTCTTACATTGGGTTACTTATGTTGATTTTCGTGCGTATTGGTCTATTAATCGGAGCCTCTGTTTATGCCAGACGGATGGAGTGTTGACTTATGGGAAGAGGGATGAGGAATGAGTATAAAGATGGCGTCCTGCCTACCCTACAGCCACAAGATTTTGACTCAAAATTGTTACTCGCGTTTTAATAGCACGCAGATACTATCGAACAGGTAGATTAATTCTTAATAAGTACATTAAATATCGATTTAATTCATGCCATATTGATTTCATATTATCATACAGCTAGGTGGCCGTGGGCTCTTATGAAAGCTACATATTGACTCGCCTAGGTGATTGACCACGATCTACTTTTACACACTCACGAGCATTCTAAATATAGCAGCACATACCAAGCTGTCGATAGATCTCTGAGTATCCTCCCAGGCGTGAGAATAAACAACTATTAGGCGCCCAGGAGATATCTCATCTGCTAATTCAACTTTCGCATCATGAGCTGGTCTCTCTCCATGCGCCCCCTCCAATAATATCTCTCACCTCTTCGCTTGTATCGCAGGTAAAAGGTCTGCGTGGACATTGTGTCGTCTCGTACTTCAGCGCTCAGAAAGAACAAGGTGATGAAGACGCGTTGGTTTAGTCCTCCTGGCGATTTCAGTCCTCGCAAGCTGACAACAGCCTCATTGCTAGCTCCTGATAAGAGGTTGACTAGTCCATATCGCGATTGGACACACGAGCTTCCCCTGTCCGGGGCAAACTGACTCTGACGTCAACTATCCCAAGCGAGGAGAGATCGTCGATTCAGAAGACTTGGCTTGGACTAACAAGAAACTATCGAAAAGTATCCACATATTCGCGCCAGGTTCGAGTCGCAGATTGGACAATCAAGCCGTTTAATATGAGTTGGCACACCTTCCTCCAAGTTTGTTGCCGCGTTAATAACGATCAGCAAGGAAATAATCCCTGTGTTCCTGGACTAAAGATGCATGTTGGGCAATAGCTTTTGCTAGCTGTGTTGCTGAGGCTTGCTGACGACAGCCTAGGACGGCTTCAGGGGAGATTTATAGGAGATTATCGGCTGTCGTCCTTTACCCAGCAGCTCTCACCTCTCTTTCTCCACTGCAAATCGCACCTGTCACTCGTTATAATGGTCTCCTCTAAGCTGTTGACTGGCGTGCTCGCCTTGCTGTCGTTTGGCGTCGCCAATGGCAAAGTGTGCTATCCCACTCGTTCTACTACGCTGTCAACAACTGCCGAGACAACCACTTCGACTGCCGAGTCGTCAACGATCGAGACGACTACTTCTTCATCGGTTGAAATCAGCACGTCTTCGACCACCGAGTCCTCAAGTGTTGCAACCACCACTGCATCGACTACTGAGTCTTCATCTGCCGAAACAACCACATCCTCCGCTTCCGAATCCACAACAGCTACATCAACCGTCAGCACTGATGCGACAACCACTGCCACGACGTCTTCAGCTGAGACATCTTCAACCTACATCACCATCACTTCGACCACAGAAAGCTCGACCGAGACCGAGACAGCAAGCACTTCTACATCGACATTCTTCCCCGCCGGTCTATTCCCATGCGAAACTGATTCAGACTGCGACCTGCAGGGCGGCGTGTGCGATCCCATGCGATGCGGCTGCATCAACTTGATGTGCTACCTCAAGACGACGACCATGTCGACAATGACCACCACCGCCTTACCCGAGTTTGCATGTGGTTCTGATACCCAATGTGTGGGTGCCTCGTTCTGCTTGGATCAAGGAGTTAACATTTGCGCCTGCGTCAACACTCTTTGTGTCGTGACGGTGGTACCCTTGCCATAGTGGAAGCCGTTGAGATTGGTGTCGTCGGCTGAATGAGAAGATCTGCAAGACAAGCTGGTGAGGCTATTTACGTGGTCATCTGATAAAGTTTGTAAATAGCCACGCTGTATATGAGCCTGCGATATAAGTCAAATAGATGTAATGTTAGAGCTGAAAATATCACTGTATCGAGACGCGTAGTATGTTATGACTAGAAGCCGTCGTGAAATGAAATTGTCTAGAGAGTAAACGATGTGGTTTTGGAAACTCGAGAAATACTGCTTCTGACAAGGGTCATGGCATCTTGGTTTACTTACTCAATCAGCCTTGGGATTTGTTAGAGCTATATTAGATCGCCAATCATGCGTGACGGGCTTGCGAAAAGATTCATGTTTTCCAATGACGTCTCTGATGGGCACAATATAAAAGAGACACTAATAAACCCATGGTAGTATCAAGACCCAATACTATAAAATACCATATTGTGAAGCTATCATGACCCTATTGGCAGCGTCCGGTTTATCTAGGAATAGAACCGAGGTTATTCCATATTGGCTCCTGGCCTTGAATCCTTCAGTCTTGGCTCATGCAAGTCGCGTATTTGTCAGCTTGGATGGACTCGCTTAAGAGGAGGTCATGCAGTTTTCCACAAGTTCTTAACTCTCTGACAGCTTCAATTGGCAAAAGAAATCTAGACACGCTCAACCATCTCCGAATCTCTAGACATGAGTTACGCCGAGACGTTTGAAGCCGCATTTGCGGACCCCAAAAACACTGCAGTCACTACCCCAGACGCTGATGTCAACGCCATCATCAGCAAAAATTACACTGTCGATGAGCCATTTACTTATACCAAGTCCCTTCTGTGGGATATGGAAGTGAAGAAGGCGCTTGGCCCAGACAAATACATCAGCCACGTTATCCGCCCTGGGAGCCTGAAGGTAGTTGATCATACCAAGGAGGGCTCTCTCGAGTACTTTACCCGCATCACGGATCAAAGGATGTGGAAGAGCCCCGATCAGTACACCACGGTGATCGAGCACATTTGTCTTGATCACGTCAACCAAAAGGCATTCTTCCTGGGAGTGGCAGAAGCGACTCTTCCGGATGGCACAAAACTCGCGAGCGGGGAAAAGCAGCCATTGTTTCATGTTGAACATTGTGCGGTCGGCAGTGAGGAGAACCCTGTCAACACTTGGCGCATCGTGCATCTCACTGAAGCTCGGGATGAAGAACTCGTCAAGGCTTTTGATGGCATGATGCGTGATCCTTATTTGAGACAGTTCAATGAGGTTTACATACGGGAGGATTTGGGAAGACAGTTGATCCGAAAGGATATTACTACTTGAAGTTTATACTCTCTAGCTAGATGACGCTTGATGGTCTGGATGCCTGTGACTTTTGCAGCCAGTTTCGGATAGGTACACTGGAATACACCGAATCTTCAGAACATCTTATACAGCCGCAGGCTGAACATTAGTCGTGGTATAAGTCGCACAAGTGTTTCCAGCAGTATCAACAGTCATCTGCGCCAAATCATCGTGACCACTAGCACAAGCACCTCCAGAAGCCCTCAACTCGCCATTGCTGAAAGTGACAAGCTCAATACCATCCGCATTGCAATCCTCAGCACGGAAATGTGTTCCATTGAATCCGACGCAAGCCTGAACGTCAACGAGGTCGGGTCTGAATCCGGCTGTGAATGTTCGCTGGACGACGAGGGAATTGGCGGATGGGGTGAGTTGACGGTCGGCGGCCTCGTTGACACATGCGGCGTCGACTATCTCTCCATTGTTTCGGAAAGTGAGGCATTCGTTGCCTGGGACGCCGCCGATTTCGGTGAAGACAACGGTTTGGCCGTCTGCAGCCTGGTTACCGCCTCCATTGTTGTTATCGCCAGCTGCACCGTCATTGCCAGTGGTATCGTCAGCTGCATCACCTCCGTTGGTAGTATCGTCGGCTGCTCCGCCATCGGCTCCGGCATTGTTGTTGTTATTGTTGCCAGCATTATTGTTGCCGTCGTTGTTTTGGGGAACATCTCCGGTGGCGTCACCATTGGCATCACCGTTGGCAGTATCGTCCTCATTGCCATTTCCATTGCCGTTGCCGTTTTGAGGAACATTAACGTTGCCGTTGTTGTTGTCGTTTTGTGGAACGTTATTGTCAACGTTATCAACGCCGTTGCCAAAGTTGCCACCACCGCCAAACCGTCCACGGAATCGTCCGCCAAATTGTCTGGGCTGGATGGTCATGGCAGAAGCCACAGTAAGGAAGTAAAGAACCGAAACAGCCTTCATGATGACGATCAAAGAATGTACAAGCCGGTGTAAATGAGGAGAATGGTTGAAGCGAGAGTATAGAAATCAAGGGTGGGCCGGCCACGAAGAAGTGAAGAGAGAGTATGAACAGGAGAGATGAGAAAGAATGTGATGATCCAAACAAAACTCAGAATAATAGATACAGTGCCTTATATAGCGACTGAAATCGAGTTTTCAAAATGCCCCCTTCGCTTTCAAGCTGACAACTCCCGCCCTGTTTCGGGTTCGTCGCAACAATCCCTGTAACGTCACACTAGCATCTGCCGTCGCATCTCCAAGCCAAGCGACCATCTGAAACTGGGCGCCAATCTCAGACAACTATTTATGGATTAGAACTAAGAGACTTTTCCACTCTTGGACACTTGACCGATGGGGTTGAACTCGGGAGGTTGGTTAGGCAACTTGGCGACCTCCTGCTTTAGCCTGTATGGGACATCTGGCACACAGGCGTGAACATCTGAGGCAACCTTTGCTTTGTAATGTTCTACTCGCTTTCGGAACGCGCTTCTTTAGTTTCTCTATACGAGCTGTCGAATGCCTAGACTAGACGGTGGCAGGGAGACTGGCCTAGTTTTCAGGGCAGCCTCAAACGCCCACAGCAACACAATTGCACCTCTGCTGAAACTATATAAATTTTCCGTCAAATAGAAGGCACATAGGCTACAGGCGGCAAAGTATAAGCGCTAGGAGGACAAGACAAGCGCTCTATGGAGAAAGCGACATGATCGAATTGGTTGCCAAGAGGTGAACTTAGCTTACCCTAGAAGAGGTCGTTAAGGTAATTGCCTCCTGTAACAATTATAGTCTACCGGTTTGGATACGGAACAGTGTCCTCATAGTTAGGGAGTTGCATGTTGGCACTGGTCATTGAGGGGACCTCGGGGTGAAATGCCTTCACGCAGGCCAGCACAGTCAATTGCCGCCGGCGTTCGCATAACAATACCAGGAGCTGAACTGTTATTCCTTTTCCCAGCCCCAGCGTCTATTGCTTTCTCGTGGAAGACGCCGTCAACACCCACCTCGTGAGTCGTCGTAGCGAGGCCGTCAGACATCAAACAACACCAAAGCGTGATTGGTTTAGTGGTAAAATTCNNCCCTGGGTTCGATTCCCAGATCACGCATTGGAGCGCCATCGGCGTCGTGAGATATTCTTTTTGACCTTGTGTCTCTCTTTTTGCGTTGTGGGATGAAGTTGTAAAGAAGAGCTCAACACTACTGCAGGCTCTCTACCCTCGACCTTCCCGAGGAGGGATTCTGCCGGATCACCTCTCTCACCGCCTGCCTAAAACAGGCAACTGGGCGTTGCTGGCGCGTGAATCTGCCTTGGCTGCCTACAACGCATCGTGAACGGACATTATTGTGAACTCGTAACACATCATTAATCATATACTATCGAAGATATTATTCTCCGGAATCAGTTCTATTTCTCCTCAATATGACAGGGCGAAAGCTGTCCGACCCAGGAGAGGGTCCAGGCCCGAGTAAGTGGGCGGATACGGATTGAGCATGCATTCTGCTGACCATACGAAGAAAAACCCAAGACCGAGGCAAAGATTGAACCTGGCGAGCCTCGAAATCAGCCAAGAATTGATGTTGGGGGTTCTTGTGCTAGATGGTGCAAGATCAAGCCCGACGGAACATTCTCATCGGATGAGACCAGGATCAAGGCCTCCCTGTCACAAGAGGAGCTCGAGAACCTCGATTGGATGCGTGATGTGATCCAAGGGAAAGTTCTTAGTGGGCGAGTGTGTCCTCTGATCTTTGATACATCCCTTCCCGACGCGCCAGATACCGTCCGATTCCGCACCTTGTCATTCTTCTCAGAGCTATTGGGGGATCCACACGGCGTTTCCAAGTATCAGTCCCTGACTCAGGATCAACGCAAGATTATCGCCGTTGGTGCTCGCGATCTTTACGTTGCAGAAGCAGCGGGTCTGTTGAAACAGCCAGAAGAAGCCATTCTACAAGACATGGTTGACTTGGTTGATCAAGATGTTGGAGTCACTCAACTCGGCGGACTCAACATCTCGTTCTACCCATCCAAGGAGTTCAGCATCACAAAGTTCATCGAAAATCTGGACGAAAAAATTGGAAGAGAGGCTTCGGAACTGTACGCTCAAATCATGCCCACGCCCAAGTTATTCGCCGTCTTTGTCAACCCTACTGATCTCTCTTACCACAACTTTGAGAACATTATTCACTTGGATTCTTGGTTCGAGTCAAACATGTCGTCGGTGAGGCCTGAGGAAGCACTGTCCTTGAAGAATGGAAATCAACCAATGCCCGACCGGGAAGTATTTACCTGCGACTTGCAAGGCGATATACTCGCCCCCTTGAAAGCTTTGTCTGGGCTTGATTTGTATGTTCCGCCGTTGAACAAGACCACACGCGGCGGAGACCGGTTCATCTTTCACTCATCAATACTCAGTCAAGTGCTCACCGAAGCCTTGAAATCGAGCAATGTTCTTGACAAGCTTTCTGGACGTCAGCTAAAGTCATCGTTTGAGTTTGTCAACTACGTCTTCCGATGCAACAGATTCTTCACAGACGATTCCCACTTCCAGAGTCATCTCGATACTCCGTATTATGACAGCTCTCGGTCTCAGATCTCCAAGTACACTATGCTCATCAACTTGACCACCGGCCACAGCGATCCGGCCCTGCGTATCGAGGACGTCTCGTTCAACGAGATTCGGGAATTCACTTGTACCATCTTTGACCAAAAATACGAGCATGAAGGATGGCCATTTTCAGATGGGCAAAAAGTCTTCATCCGCACCGAGCTTGTGTTCAAAGACGATCAACTAGAACACAACAACGAGATTTCTGGGCTATTTTCCGAGGCCTGCTACATGTCATGGCAAAGCATGTTTGACCAGAGCCTATCCTCCTACGCCAACGAGTGTTTTGAGCGGGCAAACTCGCTCCATTGGGCACTCGAAAAGGCTACCACCCGGCCCCCGATCTACTTGGCAAAGCAGTTTCAGGGTACCAGGTTCCTTACAAACGGGTACAACTACTGGTTTTTGAAGAGCGATGGAATCACTCCAAAGGAATGCGCTCTGTTGGCTGTGCTCGACTATTTCAACTGCAAAATTGGAGGCAACTCGTTTCAGTCAATGGTCGCATCGACAAAGCTTGAAAGAAGATTTGAAAGCACTGATGAGATATGGGCCATATTAGCTGCTGGGGAAGTCAAGGGAAAGGCAGGCATCAGACATCTGAAGAAAACCGACGTCGAATCACTCATCAAAACAGGGCCCAGCAAGCCTTTGGAATGGCAATTAGAGGACTGGGATGGCGAGCCCGAAGAACTTGAAGAATTCCCGGAAGACGGAGAGGGCTGTTGTCCTATGCACTCATTTCCCATGTTCAACCCTTGGAAGAACAAAGAGATCATGGATGCATATGATGCGTGTTGCGATTATTCTCGAGAGAAGCTATTTGGGGCACCTCTTCTCGTACTCGACCAAGAAATCGTCATCAACGAAGAGAACATCAAAATTATCAAGGACAAAGTCTTCTTTCTTCGCTCCAAGGACGGAAAGCCTCTCCCTAGAATCAACTTTGCTGCCTGCTGGAACGATGACACGCTCCCCTCTGAGTATGTCTTAGCTGGAGAAGAAATCGAGGCACCTGGCATCATTGTCCCGCCTCTAACATTTCACGATTTCGCTGAAGGATACCAGTTTAGCCTCGACTTTTTCCGCAATGATTGGATGGTCAAGATTGATGAGCAGACCATTCCTCTGCCTGACGTGTCTGAGAGACCAGATCCTGATGGTGAGTTTCGGGTGAGAGTGGATGATCCCTCGGAAAAGATGCAGCAGCTCTTTGATCACCCTTTTAGGGAATAAACCGGTTGTCGTTACTTTCATTCCCTCTTTGGTGTTTAGCTACAAAGGCCAATTTTGTTTTCTTTGGTAGGTGTGACGGGGAATGCCGCTGGAAGTCGTGCTCGCGAATAGGCTTTGGAAATGACCAGTGGTGCTCGTGTTCAGGATACTGGGTCATGCGCAAGGCCTTTTTATCCTGGAGTGAATCGTGTTGCTGGTAACTGTAAGAGTTGTGGATGTGGCTGTTGAGAGATGGCGGAACTGGTAGGTAGATATGATGAGTGAATCAAGGACCATTGGGTCTTTAGATGATAAGGAAGCTGGCCTGTCGGTCATTGACCCTGTTGCCAGACGATACAGCTTCAGTTAGGATTCCCGGTTTCTTGGATATTATTTGTTTCTCGCTGTGTCAGTGAATGAGACTTTTAGTCAAGCCTGCCTGCAGATCATCGCCTTTTCCATGAAAATCAGGTTGATGGGAACAGGGAATAGACTAAGAAATGACCGTTCTCACTTACTTAGAGTCACAAGGGCGATGGCGGTGTAAAAGGGCCTGGGGGACAAAGAAATCTTGGATCAGTGACTCTCAGTCACAGACAAGAGTGGACTTCAGAGGAAATGTGCCCTTTGTTATTATGGCTGATGACCTCTTTGAGGCTTTGTTAGAGACGTCATTTATGACAGCAAGAAAAAACGGCAGACGTCAGGTGTCCGTATGAAAGCATTGATTTTCAGAGTACGAAAGCTTTTGAACAGGTAGCTGAGGGATGCAGCAAGAAGAGTCGTGACTGGTGACACAATATCTGAGAATGAGGAGTAACTATTGGCAAAGATGAAACAAGAATGCTGTGAAAATGAAAGACGGCTCAGTGTTGGTAAGAGACTGTAGCCATTACGTCCTTTGCGCTTCTGGGCATAGGTAAATCATGAACAAAGAAGGGCTAGTCACATGAGCAAAAGAGCTTGTCTGGTAATAATGTTAGGATCCAGATTATCAAGAAGACCACGTGAAGAAACCATGATTAAGGCACCTTGGGTAAATACTTAAGGAGGCCAATCTTCTCATCTTTACTCCTGGCAGATGAAGCAACAGAAACCTAGAGCGACGAAGAAACAACCACAAAATAACCACTACAAAGACGCCGCTGAGAAGAAGCCACCCCGAAAAGCTCACCACGAAACGCCCACCAGAAACGAGTCACCATGTGTATCGTCTACCGAGATCAAGATATCTGCAAGAAATGCGACCACCTAATCTACTCCCGGGAGGTAGAAACGCTATGCGGATCAGACAGATGGGGCTGCAACAAGCACCTGCTTGTGAGCACCCTCAAGGTTGATGAGTCCCAGTGTCCCAAGTGCGAGGAGGAAAAGAAGAAGAAGAAAGAGGAGGAGAAGGAGGAGGAGGAGGAAAAGGAGGGCAGTTGAGCAAGTGAGAATAAGCCTTGCCTATCACCAATGCACGGGCTTGGAGAGAAGGTCTTCACTGTTCACATTCCTTCATTAGAAGTTGAATTTTTAGTAGGATAGGAGAAGATGGATTTCCCTACCTAGGGAGGGTCACACTTCCACTAAACGGCGAGGGGCACATTGGTCGGCAGATAATCAGTGTGAATTTTGTACAGTCGCTCAAAGCTTTGTGGACGTCCGTCTCTATGCTTTAGAACAAAGGTGATGAATAAAGGCCAGCAAATTATGAACAAGGGGCAGTCATCAGGTGAAAGAATTATCAGAACAGCCGCATAAGGAAACGCTGAACAAGGGACTATGTACTGGCGCAGTCATCCCATCAAGGACCAGGATTCAACTGAATAAGGCACGAAACCCAACTACTTAAAGAGCTCAAATTCATTCGTCTCTGCTCCTCGAAACAAATAACCCAAACAACGATCAAGACAAAAAGAAATCGCCATGTGCATCACCCACGAGAACGAAGTCGTTTGCCAAAAGTGCGGCTTCGTGGTCAACTTTCAGATGAATGAAACGAAATGCGGATCGAACAGACCGGACTGTCCTAAGCGCACTATCAAGGGTCAAACCAAGGTAAATGAGTCGGAGTGTCTCAAGTGCGAGGAGGAGAAATATAAGAGGAAGCGGAAGAGGGGTGATTGAGCTAGGGCAGGTCGAGGATGTGTTGCTGGGTTGTCATGTTCAGATAGCGAACAAATCACTACTCGGATGATGAAGAGGAATTGGAGACAGAGCCCTTGAATTGGGTTCCTTATGTTCATTTTGGCGTGTAGAGGTGTATTAATGGGTGTGCCCAGGTCACTGGAACCAAATTGTGTGGTGACAACGCGGAGAGGGAGACGGTTAATGTTGACGTTTACAAGTTACAGACTGTCTAGGGCCTTGTAATCTTCTCGATCATTAATAAGAAGCTCATTTGGTCTGATAAGCATCCCCAAAGACTGCCCAGCTGAACACGAAAAACACTGGATCTAATCCATCCACTGGACTCTGGCTGAGAGCCTAGACTGCCCCAGTCTCTAACCGAGTGCCGAGATTAGCGCAAAGGTCTCCAGTGAGGATACTAGCGCATCTCTATTCCCCAGACACAGCATCATCACGGTCGAATTTGCAGGGATGCTGTGGAGACTTGGAGGGACTGGGTCAGCAGAAACGGTTCAAATGTCCGCCATCAGACGGATATTAAGGTTTGGAAGGATCCATGTTCAAGCTGAGAAAGGTTCCAAGTATGCCTCGCCGCAAAGCGTGGTGGGGAAGTATCGAGAGTGAAGCATTCAGCTGCCGGCTTGCTTTTCAGGGAGAAGCTGGTGTTTCCACTCCACCGTCTGGGTACGGTTTTGTGCAGGCGGCATTCCAGTTGATGCAACATCGGCTTGGTTACTGAGTCATATCACTCAAAACAGTGAGACAGCCGCAATGCTACGCCTTGGCTTGATCGCTGTTCTCAAGCGTCAATGCCCTTCACAGGGCGGTCTACGAGGGCAAGTCTGCACAATGAATGAGGTTAGTTAACACAATAGCGCTTGAAGAGGGCTGCTCTATTGCTGCAGCTTACCATCACCTGCTGCACATACACACCACAACATCATGAGCAGAATACCCAATCCGGCAACTCGTACACAGCATGAAGTCTACCCTTGACAACAACGCAAGACACACACCGCAACCAATCAACAGGGGCACATATGCCAGATGTGCACTTTCCACAAAACCGGGAACGTTCAAACCGGCACAGCCCAACACCAAAGTTTATTCATTCATCGGCTGAGACGAGCCAAATCGTGAGACAGAAAAATTCGGAAATTAATCTTCACCCTCGGTTAGGCGCTTGGGTTCAGCCACGAAGCATGTGGCTTGCCCTAGCAAAGGGGGAGGAGGAGGGCGAGTCGATTCCGCCGTGTGTCATGGGTTTGTTTTTAAGCTTATTATGCTTATTATCGCTTCAAATTCCTTCACGATGCGCATCACGCGGTGAATTTTGTGTTTAAAGGGAGCATGGCTAGCTGAACGAGGGTCTCGACGGCACGGTAGTTGTGGTCTCGACCCTGGATAGACTCTCAGCCGTCTTGGCATTTTCCACTGCCAAGCTTCTGTTCACCGAAGCATGACCAACGTTTTTGCTCCCTTTTCTAGCTCCTCGGGGACCTGTTGTCTAGACTTGTCGGGTTAAACGCCATTAATCTCCAGCAGCCCCTCGCCTCGCTTGATGTTCCCTCTTGTGGGCTTATTCCGCCTTACAGGGCTGCTGGGCCATTTGGAGACTATCGATTCTGTGCTTATAGTGGCGGCGTGCTAGACAAGCCACGATGTTCAGCTCGGTGGCTACCTCGCTTGGGGGATAAGAATTGAGTTGTCCCTGAGTTTTTTTACGAAGTGGTAGGCAAGTTCTCAACGTTTTCAGACAGATACCGGCAGGATGAAGTTCTCACTTGTTTTGATGCCCTTGATGCTGCTAGGAGATTCCGTCTTCGCTCAGAGCAGTTTAAACGATATCTGCGTTGGCAGTAAGAATGATGGTTGCAAGGCTACCATCACGGTCCCCAACGGCTTCAAGGTCATTACGACGACAAAACAGTTTAAAAAGGTACGCCTTCCATAGGAGAGGAGCATAAATAATACGAGAGGGGTTCGACTAACACGGGGCAATAGGAAAACAAGTGCAAGACCAAGAAGAACAACAAATGCGTCAAAGGTAAGATTCCTCCAACCACATCAGCAACCGCATCCTCACGCTTGTAGGCTGGGATATCACGTACAAGAAAGTCCCTACTAGTCTCCAGATCAAATACGTCAAGATCAACGTCTGCACCAAGATCCGTCAAGTCCTCGGCAAGGCCCTCGGCGACAAGTTCCTCAAGGCTAGGGATCCCATCTGTAACTGCTACACCAAGCTGCGCACTTTGAACAATGAGGGCAAGTTTACGTCTTCTTCGGTTGGTAACTTTGATCTGGCCAACACGCAATATCTCGACCAGGCCAAGAGTCTGCAAACAGTATAGTTCTCCTTGTTTTTCTCGAGTTACTTCTTGCTGATTCAGTGTAGTGCAACACCAATGGAGGTATGAAGTATGGACACAACAGGGAGGCCACCTTGAACAAGCTCAAGAAAACCGGCTGGGCCCTCGGCCTCGGCGCTGATGTATGTCCCCCAACCCTCCTCGAGAAGGCACGTTTGCTAACACCAGTAAAGATGGACCTTGCGACCTTCCGAGCCATGATTGCCGTCATCCACCCCTGCCGCGTCACAGGTGTCTGCAACTCTGCCTCAATCTACGCCGTCTTCAACAACTACATCCTCACCACATATCGAACCCTCCTCATCCCCATCGTTCCCGTCATTATACGCTGGAAGAATAACCTCGCGTTCCTCGTAAGATCTACCGGTTACGTTCTGGATCAAACAGACGACGTCAGGGAAGCCTTCAATGACATCGAGTCGACCCTCAACAACTACAGACACTACATCTGCGGAGAACTCAACTACTGCGAGGGCAACCGTTTCCATATCAACAGGTTCATGGGAAATGTTGACAATGTGTTGAGAATGTCTTACTCTCTCATTGCGGCCAAGCAAACCCTTTTTGGCCTGAACGCTGGGGTCACTGTTCTGGTGGGTGACGTGAACACGCTCCAGTCAAAGCAGGCCAAGGTCCCAACAGCCGATGAGATGGTCACCAGGATCAAGAACAACGAGATCAAGACCGCCAAGGACGTTCTCAAGCTCATGCCCGTTGTGCAGGGAATGCCAACTACCGCCAAGAAGGTCACCACCGAGCTTGGTCCTCTGAGGTCGTTTGTCACCGAATACCTTGCAGAGTCAGAGAACCTCCATGACCTGATCACCAGCATGTTGGCTATTGACTGGGAGAAAGACCACCAGGAAGAATTCGGCAACGACCAATACGGCGTCTACGTGCGCAACGGACTTATCTCAATGCAAGGGAACATTAATAACGCCCTAGCCGAGGCCGTCAAGGTCTACTTCTGGCTCATCCGGGCCGTGGACAACTCTCTCAATGACTTTTCCCTTACAAACGGACGTTGGAGAATGGAGTCCAACACGGCGCTTTATCAGCGATGGAGCACTCTACACATGACCATGCCCTGCACCAGGATGACCAAGACTCCGTACAAGAGTAACGGCCTGAGCAAGTTGTCCAACTCGCACCGAGCCTACTGGAAATGTAACTATGGGCCTCATGACGCTCACTATCCTATGGTTCACGTTCCTTACGTGAGGATTTACGAATGAGTAGAACGCTATGGAGGCCATGTCACAGCGAATCTTTTCCATTTTTCATCTTCTTAGCACCCTTTCTATCTCCTTTCTGTAGTCATAGAGCCTTTTTATTTAGATTATAATCGCATTAATTGAACCAAGTGCGGTTTTGCATCTTTGTTGAAGTCATTACGATGACTGTGATAAAGTGGCGGAATTGTAACTTGATCTTCTCCCTGTGCTTAGTACCCGGTGGTGTGGTGCCTTATAAAGCAGGGCGTAGTCTAGGTGATAATGCAGCGGTGGAGACATGGCGTCCTGAACCCTCCATTATTCAGCTAGCATCGATTTTGTCTGTCGGTTATCCCAGCCTCAACTATGATAAAGAACACATTTCCAACAAATCATAGCATCATATCCCAATGTTCAGCTAGCATCAGTGTCTCCATGGGCAGCAATCACAGTTAGGTATATGTCCATGTGGCAAGATCAATGCACCTTTTTCACTTCACCCCCAAAAATTTAATGAGCGTGTGGTTTAATAGCTAACAAGTGATAGTCACTTGCGGAGAAGAGGACCTGTGCTTACTACAAGCTGAGGAGGGACATTGATGCACTAGCAGTGTCCAACTCCTGTGATACCCCATGAGTGCCCATGACCGGAACGCAAATGAGAGACATGGCCATGCTAAAAGCTCTCCCTTCTCTCTGTTCCCATCGAGAAGCCCATAGACCGTATTCGTCCAGGGTCAATGAGCATTCTCACAGCCCAAGGTCTTCGGTACCACGGCAGCAGGTCCAGCATTCTCCATGCTGGCTGGGATACTATATGGGTTTTTAGCAGTGTAGATCAATAAAAGTTGTCATAAGTTGTCATACCCATCCCTCGGGGCATTGGATCTTGTCCGAGGCGCAAAGAAGCCAGCAGATATCGTGCTTGGCCAGCGGGGACCTGGCCCAGTAATCGGAAACCTTGACGCGGAGACTGAGTTTCTGTTAGCCATGGGACTCGAAAAAGAGGGCGGTGTGTAGGTAAATGTCTATGAAGAGAAGGCAAGGGACTAACGTGATCTCCTCATTAGAACCTCGGGAGTTGGCAGACCACGGCATGGCAATGACACCGGTGGCAAAACCGAAAATGGCGGCAGTGTAGAACTTCATGATGATCAAGGTTGGTGGGCAAGTAGTTTTGCTTGTTGAGATGATGGAGCAGTGAAGAGTGAAGATTGAAGGCTCACAGGGCCGGCGGAGATGAGTATATATACTACAAAGGCTCGTCATAAAAACGATACAGTTCTCTGTCTCGGGATAGTCGCTTCATAGGACAAACGACTATCTCTGTGATCAGCGTCCTCGAGCGGGCCAAGTTGGTTGGCAAAAGGCAGGCGCCCGAAGACATTCGGACCGAAGTGTGTATCCAACCCCGCAGTGCAGCTTCACTACTGCCCTGAATCACAAGTTCGATGTATGCGCACAAAGGAGGAAGTAGAGGAGAGACATTCCCTCGAGGAAGAGCGTTGGTGGGAGGTTGTCTACATGTGGTGGGCACGGCAGATGTGACACAGAGACAACTGCAGGTCGCCGTTTTTCGTAACTATGAATCATAATCATCAGTCTCTGAAGACATATTCGCAGCGGCATTTCTCTTATGAGAGCAAGACATGGGTAGCGAGAATGGCTAAGAGCAGGCCATCACTGGCTATCTTGAGCCGAAGCCACATCTCTGAGACTCAGTTGGCGTCAGTTCTCTAGACCAAAGGTTTTAGTGAGCCCTGTTTCTGTACCACTCGCTCTCTCTGGGGCAAAGGGTCAGTGAGCTACATGTCCTACATCAAAGGTATCGCAAGCCACTACATAACCCTCATACTTTAAGGTACTCCACTCACACAATGCAATTGAAAGAGACAGAAGACGCAGTGCATCTCGGCAGACTTCCCGCCTCCCCTCATCGGAGCACGGGCATCTGGGACGACATGATGACCTTTCAATCTCCTGAGCCACAGCAGTTTGAAGGTGTGCCGGTCCCTGCCACAGTGTAGCACGATGACACCGTCACTCGTGGACCGACATCTACCGCACATCAATTCCGATACAACACAGAGCTGTACTTCAACGAAGATCCGAAACTGCCGCCCCGAGGTTCCGATGCTTCGCATCTCGGTGTGTCTCTTGTGGTAATTCATTTACCAACCACGAGCAACGGGTGATACGCTTTGTCGGTGGTACAGAGTACAATGTGGTGGCACTAAGGGGATCCCCGTTGCCGTGTCTATGTGTAACTTCTCCTCCTTGAGGCAGAAAGTACTTGGTAGTAGGTGAGGGGCACTGGGAACCCGAAAACAAGAGAGAGATATGGTAGGTTTTCGGAGATAGGGTCTGTCTGTTCCGAAGCCTTGAGGCCCGGTACATGGATAGGATCGTAGATACAGGATGATGGCGAGTCCATGATGCATATTGTTGGAGACAGTCAGCAGGATACGTTCCATCTATCGAGCAGGAACGGCACGGCCCATAGTCAGTTTCAAAATAGTGTCGAGACTGGGCACACATTTATGCACCAACATGTGTATATCTTTGACTTGTCTTGTTCTCGCGTTACTGCATGATTATGGACGGTACCCTTGACTGTGAGAGCTGCTGTACTTCTCCAAGCGACACAGAGTACATCTACCGCGGTTGCACGTTGAGGTTGTGGGGTCAACCATTTAGGGATTGCAGAGTAATCAGCAGCCAGACATGTTGCCCCCGTGGGATAGAATAGTGTTACGCACTTTCATCTACGAAGCTGTGTATAAGAAAAGTCTTCTGGAACCTCAAAGGGCGTGAGAATCTAGCATTGGATATTCTCTGGCTCGGCATGTCGACTTTAGCTGCACAAGACGCTATGTCTTTCGAATACGTGACCTGGTATCCGCCCATGTCTATGCGTTATTGGAGTCTCTGGACTAGTCATCAACCCTGGACAGAGAAATTGATGGCTTCATGATCCTATAGTCACGAGGCCGGTGCTGATATGTGCAATACCTTGCAGGAAACGATACTACCACCAGTCGGTGAATGTCAACGTGATACGATAATCATTTTATGAGTGAATAAATATAACCAACTAACGAGAAAAATAGTATGAATGAATGCGCGGCCATTGAGAAGTGACTGTGATAGCTGCCATGGTGCAAGGGCGTTGTATTTTCTATAGGAAGAATTGTGAAATTGAGGGGGAAAGATGCATCTGAAGGCTACTGGGTTGCATTGAAGCCTAATAATAAGAGATGAGTATCGAATGGGTCGGGCAATATATTCATTCATCTCTTTAATCATTGTGGTCACTATTCATGAGGTTTTTATGTCGACCAAGCAAGGAGTGATAAGGCATCTATTATAACGCGTATGATTATAAGCGTATAAAACATGATACTCTCTAACTATCGTATATCACTATATACACAGTCGTATTCGAAACGAAGACGCATAAACACACACACGCAGCAATGTATGGTCAGCATTGCATTGCACTAGACCGAATGCTCCATACTAAACAGATCCGGCGCAGCCGGTGCTGACACGCTGACGATGGTGAGAGTTTCGCTTTCTGCAGCCATGTCGCGTCGTAATTTCCAGCTAATTGCTGCAATACGTCATTGTGCTGACATTTGTAATCGTCACCATTAAAGAGAGACGATCTCTGCTTCCAGCCCCGCGCTTTTCTCAAAGTTTTTATTTCCAGCGCCTTCCTGTGGTTCAATATTGGCATTTCTTCATTTACATAGCTACTGCAGCCTAGCCATTGTTAATCATGCGTCTCTCATTGTCACTCTTCACCCTGCCACTCTGCCTGGCATTTGCCGTTCCGGAGAACATCCAACCACGAACGGAGAGCAGTGTCAATCTCGCCGAATGTCATTCAGCCAAGGAAGTTATCAAGCTGCTTGATATGCAGCCCTCTGCTGAGAAGGGCTATTTTGTCGAAACGTTCCGAGACACAGCAGTCACATCCAGCAATCGTTCCGCCAGCACAGCCATCTACTACTTGCTCGAAGGAAAATCGGGTTACTCGTTTTGGCACAAGCTGGACGCCGCCGAAGTTTGGCACTACTACGCTGGAGCACCTCTTGAGCTCTATCAGTCTCATGACGATGGAAGCTGTGTAAAGAAGAATCTGATGGGACCGGATATCTTCAAGGGACAGAGACCACAGGTGGTTATTGAAGAGGGAGAGTGGCAGAGAGCTCGCAGTCTGGGAAAATGGACACTTGTTGGCACCACAGGTAAGAGGAACGAAGCCTCGCTCAGATCTGAGCTAATGTTTGATATCTTTAGTTGCACCAGGGTTCGACCCCAATGGACAGGTGCTCCAGACAGAAAGCTGGGAGCCACAAGGCTGTTAGGAAAGCTACTTAAGTTTTAGGGAACAAGATATACGGGATGCGTATTCTTGCTCCATGTCTTCTCTTAATTTAAGGATACCAGAGTAGAAACTGACGATGCTGAGTTCATAACCTTCGTTGGTGTCGCCGAATTAAAGAAAATGTAGAGCGAGAATACGTAAAAAATTTATATTAAACAAGTATATTTCCTCTCGTGAATACATCTGGGCCTAGTCTTTCACCCTAAGCCATCACGTCGTGTCTTAACGCCTACTCTTTAAATGGGCTTGGTCTCAATATCCCGCAAATCCTTGGTTACATCATCGATCGTTGAGATAATGGACTCAAGATCAGTACGATTTGTGATCTCGAACAGTGTCTTCTAAGGCTGTTTGTAAATGCAGAACTTGCCGCCCAAAATCTGAAACACAGATACGCGTATTTTCTTGTAGGCTGGCTTAGAGAAGAGAGGCCTGACAAAGCCTTGAATGCCGTGCTGCATCATCAGCTGGGTTACTTAACCGTCTGGGCCCCATATCCTATCATAGCCCATGTCACGATACTCGTTTGTCCAGTTGTGGGGGGGCTTCAGCTGTGTTCAGCTGGTTAGTAGTTGATGACTAGCATGAGGAGGAAGGGAGAGTACCCCTCCAAGTGCAGTAACGCATTTGCCATTAGATATTTCAAGCACATCGCTCATCATGGTGGCTTCGGATTGTAAGTCTAAGCACAATCAGATACATGTGACAATCGATCTTTACGGATAAAGAAGCTATCCATTAGCGGGTATTCCCGATTGTAAACGTAGTGACGCCTTCCAAAGGAGCCATTCACACATCCTAACAGCTGGTCTCCTTCTACCCTATCTGTCCACCAGTGTGGAAAACCTGCTCTCTGAATCATCAGCGTGACGGCTAGTAAAAAAAAAAAAAAAAAGAA
>JABEEN010000085.1:0-20916 GCA_013363205.1 Fusarium tuaranense | reverse complement strand
GTGCCAGCTCAGACTTTGAAGACCCTTGCTTGCCTTGAAGTGAAGTCCAAGCGTGAAACCCATGAGGTCAACAACCAGTGGTCCAAGTGCGATGGTCGCATCCATGAGAATGGCCAAGCTTCCACCCTCGTAGCGGAATCCTATCTGGGTGATGTTGAGCGGACCCATTGTATTCTTGTAGGTGCTTTTGCTGGACTGGCTCTTCTTGTCTGTCTTGTCGGCGCCTGGTTTAAGTGGTTCGACTGGTTTTACATCACCAGGCTCTGGATCCTTTGCTGGTTGATCATCAGGCGGAGAGTGGTCTGTATCCCTTGTCTTTCTCTCATCTGAGCGTGCCTTACCAATGGGATAGTCCATAACGACTTTTCCCTTTCTGATGATGACAAAATGGAAGCCACTGGTCATTCCAGTACCTGATTCCCCTGTCTTTTTTCCCCCGGTAGCAGAAGAGCCATGCTCCGAGTCTGGCGTTGGTGGAGGGCTCGGCATCTGAAGATTCGAGTCCAGGGCAGCGAGTTGTTCAGTTGAGACGGTCTGGTTTATCCAGAAAAACCCAAGTTCATCAAACGGTTGATCCATATGACCAAGAATGGGGATATCCTTGGGCATGGGTATTTTGGTCAAGACAGCTTTGAACAGTCTGAGGATTTTGCCGGGCTTCTTCGATGCGCCAGCCGGTTTGCCATTTTCTCCGACCTTGGCCTCTTGGGCATCTCCGATTTGAACGAATTCGACTTGAAACCCTGCGATACTTGCAGTGACTTTCAGTTTGGGACCGGTAGTCTCGTCATTCTCAACAGTGAGTTCAAGTTTTGGATCAGAATCAGGACCACCCAGGATGACAGTGTCGGCGAGAAAGTCAGGGAGGCTGGAAGATAGACTGGTATCAGAAGGATCGACGAGGCTGTCGATGATTTGACCGAGAGTAACTGGTTCGATGAGGTCGTGGGCTGGTCCAAGGCCTGCGTGGAACTTCCATGCACCATCGGCGTTGTACTCATAGACAAGTCCGAGCGAGACGACATCCCCGAGCATAAGATTGCCACTACACCGAAGATCTGTACCCTTCTCAGGGCCTGATGACTGGTAGACAATACTCAAATCGACGACCCGAATGCCTTTGAGCATCTGGAAGAGTGTGTCCTGGACGCTCTTTGGGAAGAAGTCATACAGCATCCCCAAGTTCAAATCCACAATGGCAGCTGAAATACTCCATTTCCCACCAGACTTGTACGATACACTCCCGATGATGGCGTTGCCGGGGCAATCGTCCGGGGCATCCCACCATGGTGGAAGTGTCAGACTGAGCCAGAAAGAGAGATCAACTTCGATCAATTTTTGCGTCCAGTTCCACCGAGCCTCCACACTCAGTTGTCGAAATCTCAGAGCTGGGACTTTGCTCCCATCCAGAGTGTGATGACAGTCGGTGATGGTGCCACTGACAAAGATGGAATTTTTATTCACTCGAAACCCGGCACGAGTGATGATGTTGGGAATACCTGCTGGCAAGTCTGGAATCTGTTCTGCATTCGTCATGGATGCGAAAAGGGTGGTTATCTTTAAGAACTTTGCTGGGTTTTGGGTAACGGGCTCCAGGTTTCGATACTCTTCGTAGTCGCCAAAGAGGGCCCTCGGGATGTCTTCGTTCGTCCTCCTCCACAGCTTCCCGGATATCGACCAATCACTTTCTCCACCAGGCTTGTTTTCGTACTTGGCTTCGAAGAGGATGGGCAGATTTGTAGTTGCTTCTGGGTCCCGACCTAGTTTGGCATTGACCTCCAAAGCGACTGAGGCCCCAGAGATGGACTTGTCTGGCGCAAGGGTCAAGGCCAACCTACGGAACCATATGTCTTGACTGAGTCCTTGCTCAGCAAGTGTACCAAACGTCGTATCGGATCCCGGGAACAGCTTCGATAGCCAACCACTGACGACAGCAGTAAAGTTGTCTTTGCTATTGGTCGTCTTGATGGTGAGCTCCAAAGAGCCTGTGCTGGCGAGCTCGATGCTAACGGTCGGTGACACACTTGCCCTTTCCTTCTTCGGGTCCGTCGGCTTTGGGCCTCGCAACTCTACGACAGCAGACAACGTGAGAGATTGAATGCTAGCCAGTGTCGTCTGCCGTCCCTCCTTCAACTTGATGGTGCACACCTTGCGGTAGATAAGGCGAACATCAGATACACCAAACACCGGTTCATCATCCTTGTCAGCTGAGGGAAAGAAATTGCCAAGAAACTCGCAAATGGCTTTCTTGCTTTCTTGCTCGGGGATGTACTCAAGACGCAGAATCGTGCGATAGTTTGAAGCTGGCGTGATCCAGATGGCGTTCCGGCTCCCCTTGGATGCACCGAGGTTCAAATTCCACTTCAAACCAAGAAGGTTGTCACTCACAATGCTCATAAGTTGAGTTGCCCTGTCTGGAGTTGACACATCTGTTGGAAACATGGCCAAGATTTCGCCGATCGACAAGGCCGCCTTCAGTCGACTAGTGGTGGGATCAAGGCCCAAGACCATGGTTTGTTTCATAGTCCACTCAGACAGTCCATCCGTTGAGACGACACCGCTTGCACTTAAGGCGTCGGCAGCTGCCCTTGTGCTGAAGACATGCCCATGAGGTGTCATGATCCGAAATTCACGCTCCTGACGGTTGGCAACCATCTGGGAACCTCCCAGGCCTGCACGAATCCACTGACCCAAAAAATAATCCTTGTGAAACAACGCCCACCCGTTGTCATGGCTCGGTTCTAGTTGTATGACACTCGGACGCATAGTCAGCAGAAAGTCATCGAGCCAATCTTTGACGTCGAGGATAATGTAGTCAGCAGACATGTCTCTGGCGACTTCTGAGGCATCGTATGAGCTACTCAAGATGCCACAATGACGGTCTTCGGCTGGAGGCGAGGTGCTTTCCGGGACGGACATTAAGAAAAGACCATCAGAAAGATGAGAAGTCATCTTCATGCCGGGCTTCGGCTTCTTGTGGGGTTTTTGCCAGTCTAGAATTTCTTCATTCTCCTCCTTCAAACTCTGCGAACTTGTTTGAAGAAACGGCTTGAATGACTTGCCATCTTGACATACCCACACACGCTTGTTGGTTGGCGTTTCTTTCTTCTCTTTTCTCTCCTTGGACAGTTTTTCGATTTTGTCACTCTTGTCAGTGTTGATAAACACTTGCTCAACAAGCTTCCCAATGTTGCTCTTCTTGTCCTTTTTAGAGTATCGAACCTCACCATCACGGCCAGCGACGTCGACAAGCGTCAAGCAAGCGTATACCAGCTCGTCCGTAATGTAGCCCGAATTGTTCCATTCCCAGACATCGAGGATTAGGCCAAGTGCCGGGAGGCACATGGCGATTGTGATCTGCTCAAATATTTCTGTCTGAGTCTTGGCCTTGTTCTCCTTGCAGAGCTGCAAAATCTCCTCAAACAGATTCTGTTTGCTGTCTTCCATGTCTTCAAGGCCCTTGAAGAACTTCTTGAGATGCTTTGCATTCCTTTGACGTGCTGCGGAGACATTCTTTAACGCCGCATCGCTCAAAAAAGGGTCGACGTTGATCTTGTTGGGTTCCAATCCATCCATCGTGAATATGTTTGCGAGCCAGTACGGATAACACGTCAAGATACAGGGACCTCTTATTTTTGTCTTCCCGTTCGCTCGCCTTTGCCGCAAATAGTAATCGTACAGCACCAAGAGGGTTTCCCAAGCTGTAGTCTATTCGTCAGCATATACCTAGAAGGACAACACCATCAACTTACCTGGATGACCGTAATGATTGGCAACGGAGAGGATAATGTGCTTAGGCTTGGCCTGTCTAAACAGCGTGGGCGGGTTCGAGTTTCGGGCACCATGGTGGCTCGACTTGATGCAGGTGATGTTGAATGGCGTTCCGTTGTCTTTCAAGTTGGGCTTGAGCCATTCAAGAATTGCGTTTTCACCCTTGTAATCAAGGTCACCAGCCGAATAGTGAGAAATGTGCTTGTTTTTCCAGACAATGATGGTGGCAATCGATGCTTGGTTCGTTTTGGTGGGCATTTGGAAGATTAGGAACTCATCTTCCCCTGGTTGCCATTTTCTTATCACCCCACCAACAATATTGAAGTTGCTGGCTACACAGTACATGCCAACTTCTGGTGGATTGTTTCCCAATAGCTTCTCGAGGCCGGTGATCTGCTTGAATTCCAAGTCTGATGGCTTTTTATTGGTGAAGAAGTCGTATCCAATGATGTCCGAACCTACACGGGCGTCCGCGAGGCGCTTCCCGTTGAAGAGGAAATCGTACGTGTTCTCCTCCATCCGCGCCTTGAATTTGATGGAACCTTTGCTAGTAGGCACATCTGGGGCATACACGGTCGTGGTGCCCTCCGAATCATAATAGAAGCGACGATAACGTTGTTTCTTGTCCAAGAGTTCCGATCCCCGTTTCAGAAGGCGATCAATGCCCTCCCAATGATCTGCATCCCAGTGTGTCACAACAACCGAGCGAAACCTCAATAGTTTCTTCTCTGAATCGAGATTTTCAAAGTGGGTTTCGATTGCCTTGATAGTATCATCAATGTTTTGTGATGCTGCATCGTTGCCAAGTCCGCCGTCTATCAGAACAGCCGATTCCGCATACTCCTTTCCGGTGGTGGTTTCTCTCTTCGCCAGGACGTGGATAGCGCAATCTCCGAGCCCGACATTGATGTGAAAGGACTCGACGAATACTTTAGACTGAAACTCCATTGATTCCGACGTGAGTGAGGGTCACAGAGTTGCTCTTGACTCTGGAGATGTCAAGTTCTGGGGTGGCAAGTTTGGCAGGCTGGTGGTGTTGGGATCGTGCTAATACCCAAGAGCACAACCCCCCCCAACACCCAGCCTCAGATTTCATCAGACCGAGTCAAAGGCGCCATGTCCCCGAGTCAAAAGCCAGGGTCCCTGGCTCGTGTACTGTTCGATAGTCTGATGCTTGTGGCTGGCTGAGCCAAGACCTTGTGAAATGTGATTAGACCTGCATCGACCGGTCTACACCATGCCGGCCGGCATGGGGAGTGGGGGGGCCGGCTCAGCTATGTCTCATGCTGAGTACATGGGGGATAAAGATCGAGCCAAATTGAGCCCTCTCAGTTAGCTGTGTTTGTACATGCGTCATTGGAGTCTGGCCAAGCGGGTTTCTCAATCATGGCTTCACTGCAGACTGAAGATGCCCTCCCAGGTGGGCTTCGCTTCCTCACGCTCCAGCACGCCCACGAAGTCGCCAAGTCCAGAGCTCAGAACACCGTAGCAAACGTCTTTACCGCATCAACAGAGGTGAAAACGGAAGCTCAAGGTGATTCTGCTGTCGCGGCGGCTTCTGAGTCAAACCCAACTGACGGAAACGACGAGTCTGGGCTGAAACCTCTTAAAGACGGCCACCAAAAGCTTTACTCTTATTTCCCTCCGCGACTCGATGGTGGAAAACAGACCATCACCACTACTCAGGAAATCTTTGCCGAAGGAGCCACAGATGATCAAGGTCGCAAGCTTGAAGACAAGACTACCACAAAGACGTTTTTGGTTCAAGCACCACAATTCTCATTGCCCGATGGCTGCGTCCACTCTGTCAATCCTGCACCTGGAGGTCTGGCAGCTGCAGAGACCCTACCGCACATAGTCTTCAATGACCCTCACCTACCATGGGAGAGACGCATCGACAAGGAAGATGAAACTCGGAGAGAGCGCATGCCATGGCTGGCTCTCCTCGTTTTCAGTCAAGACGAACTTCAACTCCCAAACAACATTCTCCAAGGCGAGAAATCTCCATTCTCAGCAACCAGTCTATCCAAAGATGTCAAGGGGAATCCTACAACAATCCAGCAGAGTTCAGATCTTACGTTGACGCTTTCGAGTGCCGATGTGCAAGCTTTGAATGATCAGGGTACCGTCATATCGCCCATTCCCCAGCCAGATGATCCCGCAAGCAAGACGACAGCCATATTCCTACAATCAAAGCTTTTTCAGCAGCTCATCACTACCTATGAGCAGAAGGAAAAGACCACCGACGATGGGAAGACGCTGATTGTAACATCCCCGAAGGAAGGTCAGGCGGCTGCCGACATCACACGGTTCAAGTACTTTGCTCATGTCCGCCACGTCAAAACCGCCGGCATGACAGCTTCAGCTCAGTACAAAGATGGTCTGTTCAGTGTGATACTGTCGCACCGAGCAGGACCGTTGTCGGCTGATCAAAAGATGCCTGCTGTTGTGCATCTTGTTTCCCTCGAAGGATGGAACAAGGTCAAGTTCCCGCTTTCTTCTTCGGTTCAGTATGTTGCCATCTCGTCTTTGTACAGTTGGACATATACAGCACTTCCAACTGGTGGCGTGAGTCTTGAAGCGGAGTTTGAGCGGCTGAGAAAGGACACTGGACTTCTCAGAGCACCAAACGCGATGATTAGCAAGATGGAAGCAGCTCAGAACAACGCACTTGCTACCAAGCTTGGAAGAAGACTCAGAGAGGGGTACACGATGCAAAAGCACAGAACGAGAACTGGAGAGATGACGAGCTGCTTCTTCAGGGCTGCTCTGGTACCAACCATTCCTAAAGAACCATCCTGGCCGTTCATGTCAATCTGCGGAAGTGACCTCCAGATTCTTGACCGCGATACTGGCATGATGGACATCACTTATTCAGCGGCCTGGCAGTTGGGCAAGTCATTGGCAATTGCTGACTCTGCGTTCACAACGGCTCTGACTAGACTGTGGAGTGGTGTCTATGGGAAATGCCTTGATGGTGCAAAGAAGGACAAGTTCAGGCAACTCAATGCGTACAAGAGCAAAAATGAGGTTCTACAATCACTCGAACAATCTCTCATGACCTTGAATCGCATTCAGAGAGCGCCAAATGACCCAGAATCCCGCCCTATGGGAGAGGCTCAGCGGCCACTGAAGCGAGAATCTGTGAAGCTTACCCTGGACGACAACACCATTCAGCAACAGGGTGAGAAGCGAGCGAAGAGACTCATTCGAAAACTCGCCGGATCAAAGGATGACGCTGGAAATGAGGACGAAAATGGCTCAATTCTATACAATGAACTGAACACGTGCGTGTCTGCTGAGTGGAAGATCATCCTCGGTTGGATCATCCACCGTATGTATCTCTTTGGCGTGCCACCACCCTATCTCATTGCGGATCCAACTTTTGTCCCTCCGGAGAGCATTCGCTTCTTTCATATTGATCCCAATTGGATTGATGCATTAATTGACGGTGCACTCAGCCTTGGAAGTCGCATGGATGACCATGACATATACATCCGACGGACAATCAAAGGGGCTGTCAATACATACCTGGAAACAACAGATCCAACTACGGGATACCGACCTCAGATTCCATCGTATGGTATGTTCTTAAGATCCGAGCTTGTTTCTCGATTCCCCGATCTCAAGGTGGAGGCACCGATCCCGGACAGTGCCATTGAAGCAGGCAGGGCGCCGATCCTGAGACAAGAGATCATCGGTGACGGGCTGCTCCTGTGTCTCTTCGACAGGGTCCCCTGTCAGGATGACGAGATGCCTGTTCTTTCATTCACTCAGCCCCCCCACCAACAGACCTTTGCGCTAGGGGACACTCTCACTCCCGACTTATTGAGACTCTCGTATAAGCGAGCCTACACCGTTGAGAAGGACGAATACGAGTTTGCAGAGGCGCTATCCGAGAGGACTACTGAACGCCAGTATGAGACATCCGGTTCTCCAGTTGAGTCTGGACCATCACTTTTCATGTGGGGAGACCAAAACAGCTCCCGGTTCATCTTGGCAGACGCTTGGGCTCGGGATGTCGTATCCACGCTCAGGGCCAAGATGCCATTGGACTTTACCGACACTATCATGACCTCGGCGGTTGCGGCGTTCCAGTTAGGAATGCCCATCTACCGCTTCTGCATCGGTGATACTTCGAGTCTGAAGCCTCTGAATCCCGACCCCAACGCCAAGCCAAGGCCAAGAGGATTTCAAATGTTAGGGTCAATGCAGAGTGTCTCACAAGAACCGGAACCGTTAGTCCAGACTACAACCGCAGTGGTCCGTCCAAGACCCCTGGTCGCTCTATCGAATCTAGAGCCTGGCCCTCCCCCTCATTTTCGCAGGACCCCAACAATAACCACGTTGTCAGAAGCGCAGGGCCAGAACCACAGAGCTACCAACGCCGAGTTTGCCTACGCAGTCTACGCAATCGAGGCGCCCTTTGGTCCGTTGCAAGTTGGCAGAGGCCCTCTGGATCTCATCTTCAGTATCAAGCGGTCTGACGATAAGTTTCTCGACAAGAATTACTGGATCAAGAAGATCACCGTTCAGGTGCCGCGTGGATCCAAAAAGGAAAAACAGGCTACTCTGTTCGAGAATTATCAGGGGCCGGGGCCCACCATGCTGAGCAATCTGCGCTTCAATGTGTTGGCCGAGAACTCACCGGGTTGCCTTCATTTGCGGCTAGCACCGCGCAGTCGCGATGCCCGAAAGAAGGGCGTGTTTATCGACTGTGTTGACGAATGTAGCTTCATTCTCCCGCTGGTACCTGTACACGATTATGATCGTCAGGTCACAATAAGTTACGAGGAAGACTGGGCCGAGCCGCTAAAGCGCATACAAGGCAAGTTCTCCGTCAGCCTGAAGCGTGCGTTAGGAGTCTAGATTCAATATTACTACGCATGTGAGCAATCAATTCGGCCGTTCTCTTTGCATATGCCTACAATATTGATGCAAGATGCCTTGACGGGCAACTGTAAACACAATGGTGACCTATCAGCCAGCCACACTCGTATAATCTGAATAGTCTAAGTTTCTTCAGTGTTGAGTGACCAATTACGAATTGCAGGCCAAGATTCAACTGCAGATCTCAAGGACAAGCATGTTGAGTCTAGATGGTCTTTCATGTAAGCCTCATCACCCTTGTGGCGTTCTCGACTCCCCGCGTGCCGTCCCGCGTTGTCTGACCACACATTGCGTGACGAGCGTTATGCTCGATGCAGAATAGTGGCAGTTGAAAGTGGCTGGCTAGATCGGTCATGCACGAATTCTAGCGCCCGGAATTGATTTCCCGTGCCGTGTCTCTCTTAACAATAAGCCATCACATTCCAAATTAAGCATATCACAGGTGAACCTGAGCTGACCCATGAAATAGCATTCAGTCTAACCGCCTCGGCTAACCTAAATTCATTTAGAACACAGAGCCTGCTGGCGCCATGTCTCGGTTGGGATGCGGGCCACTCACCACCCTACACAGCTACGTTCCAGCTAATTTTCAGAAAGCGAACCATGGTAGAAACTATTGCCCCAGGATTCAACTGCCCAGCTTTCAGGTGACCCAGCAAGGACAATCGCAATGGGAGCAACATGACAAACATCTTATTAGCATATAAGACCCGATCCATCAGTACGAATAGTAATCACCTCTCCACCCGTCCTTGTAGGCCTCTGAGTTGTTCTCTCTTCATTCATCACCTCAACATACCAAGAAAGTCCACTGGTTAAGCACAATGGGTTCTAACGCTCTCCTTTGGAACCCCCTGGCCAAGAACGACCGTTTGCTGGTATACTATCATACCGCCAAAGGTCACCTTGGAATTCAGCAATGGGGACCGGACGGTGAAGGTTGGAGTAAAGTGTGGGAAGAGATACCGCAGACTCCCAAGGGCTCCGTCAAGGTTGGTACAGGTCTGACGGCCCTGCGCTATCACGATTGGGTAGGCATCATCGAATATCTCCTTTCCCAAGCCATGTGCTCCAGGTGTCTAATCACAAAACAGATTAGTGTGTATGGCATCGTGACCCCCCAAGATTCTGGTGCGGACAAGAACATTGGCAACATCTCGCTCCTGAGCCCTGTCCCTCAGTCTCTGCCTATCCAGACGCAGTACAGCTGCCTGACTGGTATTGAAAATGGTAAGGGCGAGGGTTGGCTATACTATCTCAAGTAAGTCATCACTGCACTACCCCTTCAGGATATCATACTCAACAATTCGACAGGAATGATCCCCCAGTCATCTTTGAGCGAACTTTAAACAATGCCAGCGACAATGAAATAGCGAAAGGTCTGGCTCTCTTACAAGACAAGGACCGCTCAGCTCTTACTAGCCTCGCCTCTCTCTACTCACCCAAGCTGAAAAAACGCTTCGTCTTTGTCCAGCTTGATGGTGGCGTGATTAATGCCCTAGATGTAAAGGACAGCAAACGTTAGTCGTTCCTACAGCCAACCCACCCGGCTACCAAGCTTCTCAGCGAGACTGACATACCGTTACAGCTCACCCCGTCACTTCTGAGGCCAAGCGCGGCACAACCATGGCGGCAACCTCGTTCACCTACAATGACAAGGAGGTGCTAGTATTGTACACAATTCACGAGAGCGACGGATATCTGGCACGCAGCATCTCAACTGACGGGGGTGTGAATTGGCAGCTGAAGACACTGAATGGTGCTGGAACTCCTACACTCGCGACATTGAGTGCTGCGTCCAACTCCCGTACCGAGTCGATCGCCGTCGTCTTTTCTGTCTCAGACACAAGGGAATTCCAGGTCTACACTGACGATTGGACGGACATTGTAGCTAAGTCTTGATTCATGAGATGGCAGACTTCAATACTTGGATATCTACCTAGATTCCGGTGACTGAGAGGATAACCCAGACACTATTGTGTAGTTCCAAATCGATGAGTTGTATGAATTGACATTAAACGTGACCCAATAAAGTCCCCTCTAGCTCGTTTCAAGCCATACTTAGCCATCAGGCTGTCACAGAATCTCAGGTACACAGAAAGCGTGTCCATGACCGTGGGGGTTTAGTCTATCGAATATCGAACCAAGTGTCCCTAAGGGTGCGGTAGTGGATGGGTATATAAACTTGGCCTCCCCCCGCCTTTTGTTCATTTTCCAGACAAGCTGTTCCCCCTTCATTCCCGAACCTCTTCAGCTACATTTTCACCATGAGTTGTCTCCTCATTCCCGTCAAGGTAGACTGCTTTGTCTTCAACGAGTCCGTCTGTAGCGGCGAAGAACACGAGGCAAAGATTGCTCCCTTGGCTCAGCCCGACTACGCACTTCTCCAATACGACAATCGCTTTCTTTCCCATGATGTTTTGCGTCATGTCGATTTGCACGCGGCATCCCCAGCCACTACCAACATGCGCTTCATGGACCTCGGCACCAACAAGCCTCGCCTGAATCGCCAGGGAGTCTACGTTCACTGGACACTTCCGCGACCATACCGCACCGCGGCTGCCAAGACCGAAGAAAAATCTTTGGCGGGCCTCCCTCCGGGCGTTGATGTACCTAGAGGTGGTGGATCAGAGGCTAGTGTCCGCAGTGACGGCGGCCATGATCCAACCGTGCCAAGTTACCACGACGTTCCACCACGTTGGCTTGTTGTTCGTCGCATTTTTGAGGATACCATCCTTCCTGAAACTGCCAAAGCATTCGTTCCCAAGTTCCGCGCCTGGGTGGTCGAAAGTGACGTCTGTAGGTCCATTGACGACCTGGACCAGACGGTAGACTTGCAGACAGATGTATCACCATACATTGCGCCAGAGTCTGGAGAGAATGGCAACGTCGAGGTCAACATGGAAGCACAGTCTGAAGTCTTCATCGGTCAACGCTTCCCTGCCGAGACCTGGGGCGAGAATGAAAACACGAAACGTGTTCGTCTCAACCTTTTCAACAGCTCGAACCAACTTTTTGCTGATTACCAACCACACAATGGAAACGTTTTCAGTATGCTGGATCGGTTCGAGTACAAAGACTCAGATGGTACTGAACATTGCTTGACGGCCGCGAGAGCTTCTTACTATGTCATTGGGTGGCAACCCGACATCTCACGAGACCTTTTTAATCCTCCAGCCAACCAATCCAGTAAAGATGCTTCGTTTCGGCCCTCCCAGCTTCGCTCATTCAACATGATTCTTGAACCTGACGGACAAGACTCTACGAATGACTGGAACAAGGACAAGACGGCCGCAAGAACTCTTTGCCACGGTGCCATGTACGAAGTCGAGTGGCATGCCGACCGAAAGCCAACCAACGTGCCAGCAGATCAAGCGTGTGCGCATTTGATGGAAGCCTCACCTGTCGCAGTTGGCACGACGCCAATGGATGCCATCATGGCCTACGTATCAGGCCACAGCAAGTCATTGGCTGGTGATGTGAGTGACCTTGAGAAGAATCTTCTCAATCTTCAAACACTCCTGCTAGACCGCGACCAAGGTGTCGAGTCCCAGCGTCGAGCTGCCAGCGCTCTTAGTAACCTTAACTTTCAGCGACAAGAAGGTGGAAAGAAGTACTTTCTCTCGGATCCTCAGAAAGATCCTAGCACGCAGCCTGTTTCTGATCTTTCAAGCCCCGAGAAGACGTACGAGCCTACGAAAGAGGAGCTGGACAATCTCGCGATCAAGAACGAGAAGCAACGTCAATTTGATGCCTTGGCTCGGTCTTTGAAGAGCCGCCAGTGGGATCTTTTCTCCCTGTGGTGGAAACTCCTCACAGACGTCTATGCCTCATCTACACTGGACCGGTACAGGACTTCAAGAACCCACATTTCCACCAGCATTGGGGAACTCCATCGAAGGATCAAGAGTCTTGAGGAAGAGCTAGCTCAAGTTGAACTTGATGCCAAAAAGATCCAAACCGGCACCTCGCAACCGTTCCATCAAGCTGGCGATCCAACAGTCCTAGTCGCTGGGGTCCAGTCTGGCTGGCCCCTGGATTTCCTTGACCCTCTCAAGGTCAGGCTTCGCCATCAAATCATCGGTGCAATTAAAGACGGCAAACCGGTTACACCGGACCTTCCCGAGTATCTTGGGACTATTGCCACGAGGGTTGGAGGTCCCTGGGAAACCGATGCGAGGCTGCTTCTATGGGAGTTCATCGCGCTAGAATCCAACACCGATCAGACAACCAAGCCTGAGAAGCCCTCTTTGTACCCACTTTATCACGATCTCGATCTCAGGTCTTCATCTCTTGAGGATCCAAAAACCAAGTCTGCCGGTGAGGTTTGTTGGCGCGATAGGTGGCACAATACGCAACCATGGGCCCCTCTCTACCTAGAGTGGGAGGTGGACTATGTGCACATCCCATACGACTTCTGGGCCCTGGATGATGGCAAACGGACAACCTCTATTGGAGAAGAGTCCAAGTTGAGGTATCTCCTCAAGACCCAGCCAATACCTTCCAAAGACCTGAAAGATGTACGAAAGTTGTCTGGGAGGGTCTTGATGCTGCCTCAACCGACTACGTCCCTGAAACACAAGATCATACAACTCTTCGACGATACACCAGCACCCGTGCTGAAGGATCTGCTGCTGGAGAACTGTGACTCGATGCTCGCCCAGATCGATCAGTTGAACCTGCTTTCAGCACCTCTAGCGGGCTTTACCGACCATCTGATCACCAGACAAGGAGGGACACATGTAAAGCCAACCTACCGCCAGCCGAACCGCGACGGGGGTGGCGGTCACTTCCCTCAACCAATCCCCGAAGCTCAGAAGTGGGCCAGTGCTGGAAATTTCACCGAGGCTGACTTGATACTGATGGGGTTGGAGACGGATCTCACTCCATACGGAACTGGCGTGTCATTTACTAGCGATCAAAATCCCTTCAAGCCGGTCACCCACGGGCAGTTCTCCTTTTCCAAGCTGAACATTATTGACAAGTTTGGTCAGGCTGTGCATGCCTTATCACCCAGCATTCATGGCCTCAAGAAAGTCCTCAAGCTTTACACAAGCGAATACCTCCGAGCTCAGCAGCTAGCGGGCCAGCCTACTCCTGTCATCAGCAGCCCCTCTACCCTTGCCGACGATGAGCCTTCTCAGATCGTCCCCGGGCTTCCGTCTCTTGTGAGAACAGAATTTGCCCAGATACCTCCTCAGATCAACCAACTTGCTCGCATCAATGCAGAGTTTGTGACCTTGGAGCAAGGCTCCAAGGACACTTCCTCATACTGGAAACCAGTGTCGCAGTCAGTCCAGCCAGTTTGGGGCTGGGTCATGATCAACTACGCCAACTCTGGAGTCCAATTCTTTACTCATGAAGGGAGATTCTTCAGAGAAGTTCGCATTGGTGGCCCAACAGGGAGTATGGCCGATCTTAACTGGATGCCAGACCAAAGAGGCTTGGATCCTGACAAAGATCCCGCGCTGAAGCAACTAAATAATCTTCTCAAAAGGTTAGAAGATAAGGAATACCTCAAGGCGTTCGTCGGCATGATCAATAAAGCCATGACGCACATGCTTCCCGCCCCAGGAGCTTTTGCCGAGTTTTCGAGCGCCATCGTTGGCCAACCTCTTGCCTTGGTCAATATGGGCTGGTCAATCGAGCTGGCTGTTGATGCCTACAAGAGTCACTCCTCACTAGGGGGCGACAGGATGCCCAAGAGATTGGCGCCAGACTCCGGGACTTCCGAAGACGACTTGTATCATTTTCAGATCAAACTGGGAGACGAGGAAAAAGCTTACGACGGCCTTGTCGGATACTGGAAAGCACAGGAGTACCCAAAGGTCGGTGATGGCCTGGAACTGGATACTCTCTTCACTTACTACTCCAACACGAGTCCTACAAAGATGATCAACCACACCAACTATCCTATTTTCAAGCCGTATTACCTCGATCCCTACCAATATGGGTCCGCAGACTACGAGATTCGACACTACCGAGAACTACAGGTTTTTGGTGCCCTCATTGACCCGTTTACGTCAATTCACGGGTACAGCAGCATACTACCAATACACGAGCTCAAGCTGTCGCCATGGATGTGGCAAAAGGCGTTCCGCAACATGACAGCCTTCTTCCACATGGGACCTTTGATCGTCACCAAAGACTTGGCCATTGATGAGCCAGGGGCGGCGTCAGCTCAAAGCTCGGAGCAAGACGCTGGACCGTCGAGGGCCAAGTTGCCAACCAACAGTTTGGCTCAGTGGGAGTGGCTGCAGCCTCACATGACAGAGACTGGTGTTTTCCCTGGTGATGTGCAAGTCAAGAGTTTTGAGGTTGAACCGGTGGACCAGAAGCCTCGGTTCGAACCTAATCCTTACACTGCGATTGAAGGGTATTTACATCTGAAGGGCCCTCGGGTGGAAAAAGAGGCTGGGTCCAAGTAGATGAGAACATAAAACTCTATTCCTGGGGCATTGGGCTCAGATTACATGGTCTTTGTTGTTTTTCCAATCGCTCCTTACCTACCTATTAAATGCATTGCTTTGTTGTTGGTTCTCACCATTTCCCATATTAGCAATAGATAGCCACGGAAAATGACATAAATCGATATGATAGTAACCCTCCTAAGAGACTCTATAGTATCACACACAGGCAGCAAGCACACGCAACCATCGCCGCCTCGTCCCCTTCCGGATTCCCAAAAGCCAGCCGCATTCTATCCCAAACTCTTAAATATGACACAATAGCCACAAGTTCCCAATACTCTCCAAAATTCGCCCTCGATCCTATATCAGTCATGGCAAACCGCGGAGGCTTGTCGCTGCCAACATTGAGAGCTCCCGTCGCTAACACTAGGCCAGGCTCGGCAGGTTGGATGAGCTCCCATCCCGATCCGCCTTTTCGCCACTCAAAATAGCCGATCTGGGGGATCGAAAATTCGTGTACCGCCTTTTGATCGCCTTGTACGGTATAGTTGATTCTAAACTCGAATGCGTTGTGGAGTGTGGCGTTGGCGTATCCTCTATAATGCTTGATCGTGGCTAGACGTTGACCTTGGCCTGAGAGAAGATATAGAGTGGCTTCCTCCGCGTCCCAATCCATCGATTCTCTTGAGTGATTATACTCGCAAGAGATTGATAAAGGTGAAGAGCCACTTTTTCCTCGAACGTTGAACTTGATTTTTGATGCCTCTTGGGCGCGGATCGTGAACCGACATTGAGGGTCCCCTGTCAAAGTTTGGGAGTAAGAGCACCCTACCTACCTAAGGTACGTATAGATTTAGATAACTAGGTACGTACCTAAGAATACTCTGATTGGTAGACCGATTTCTGTCACAAAGCGGGCCTGTTCCACTGTTAACCCGGTAAATGCATAACCTTGCTAAAACAAGCTTGCTCCACCCCTACCTACGTCATCGTTCTCAGCTGTTGATTCACAACAATTTCCAAGGACCGTGTTGGGCAGTACGATGCTGTCTTTGTCTGGCATCGTAGATAGAGCCACTATCTCTGGGAGTTCTTCGGGTTGGCCCATAATTAGTATTTCGCCTAGACAGTGTTGTTGGTGATGGCAATGATAGTGGTGTCTGTTATCAATTACTCTGTGGTCATCCGTCGGATCCGGCCAAGTCTTATAGTCGTGAGACCGGGGAAGTTAAGAAAGCCTTAGCTGAAGCAAGGCTCAATTGAGCTGAATCAATTGCTCCTTTTGATGGGCCATGGCGACGCCACTTATTGAGATGATTTCCTTCTTCGAGCCCACGTGCTCATTCAAGAGGCTCTCGCAAGTTGATCTATATTCGCGTGCATGCTCGAAAAGTCTTGGCACCCCACACCAGCTCGTAATTATTTGAGAGTAATTTTGGACTTGCACGTGTTGGCATTGAGCATACTATTTAAATATCTTGCTTAGAGTATCTGATAGTAAATAGTCGCGTGTCTATTTACCCAAAAGCCAGCCCATGCCATTCATCGTACACTCAGGAACACCTGGAGTCTTAGCATCAATCCCCATCGTTGTCCATCCCACATGACCATCCTCGGAGAAGCAGTCCTCCTTGACTTCAACGCCGAGATCAGAGAGCAATCTACCCAGAACAATGCCATCGTCTCGCAAAGGGTCAAAGTGGCCAGTCTGGATATACACTCGAGGACAAGACGCCGCAGCCTTGTTGACATCCTCACACTGTGCGACGGCATTGAGCGGAGAAAACCATGGTGAGTGATAGTCGGGGTTGAAATCTTGGAGGAATTGGTTGATGCCTTCAGTTGTGATGCCCTCGGAAATGGCATTTTCTTCTCTTGAGATCCACAAGCCTTTGTACTTTTCGGGGATGATATCTGCCACTGCCAAGACGGGCGTGTTGATAAAGGCACCCGTGAGCGGCTTGGCCAACTTGACATGATCGCGTCCGCCGTCACCGAAAGCATGAATTCCCAGCATAGCCGCGCTGACGCCTCCGCCAGCGCTGCAGCCGCCAATAACGAAACCTCCATCAGGTCCATCGAGCTTTGCGCCAAAATCCTTCTCAGCAACCTTGGATAGGTGAACCAAGACTTCCCACGAACCATGCATGGCAGCTGGGAAGGGATCCTCAGGAGCGAGTTTGTAGCTGGGCAAAGCAACGACAGCTCCGTAGGCCTTGGCCCAGTCAATGCCAGGCCGGAAAACGCTGAGGGGCTCTCCCATGCTATAGCCACCGCCGTGGAAGAAGACGATCAGAGGACAGGGTTTGGACGACGTGTCTTTGGGTTTTATGATGAGAGTCTTTGAAACCCATCCATCCGAGAGCTTGATATCTACCCAGAACTCTTCATAATCGGAGGGGATGGGGCGAAGAGCACTGAGGCCCAAGTGTTCAGCATCTGATAGAGCCTTTCTTTTAGTGACAATGTCGGCATTTGGGTCACCAAGTGTGATCAACGCCTGAAGAAGATTTTCAGGCAGGGCAGACATGGTGGCGGACTGTAGGGTGTTAAGTAGAGGGAAGAAAAGGGGAGTAAGGTTTATTTCGATCCAAAAACTGGCGTTCCTAGTTTATAGATAACTTAAATAATACACACGTCGCTGGCATTAAATATTTCTTGACCATCATCAAGACCCCGTGTCCAGGCAACACAACGTCGGGCTCGGGGTCTTACAAGGTTGCGTGCAACCAAGGGCCCGTTGAGAAGTGCGGGGTGGGCATTTTGGGATATGATATGACGAATAGGAGATGCGTAAGTACGGTGAGGACCCGCACCTATACCGTCAATACGGTCGTGACCGTATATGGCTTCTTCCCCTTGGTCCATCAACTGCACACACCAGAACCTCCCCTACGAAACACAGCGCACAGCGTATACGATGCGGTTGGACCGTAAACGAAAGACTCATCGCAAATCTCGCCTAGGATGCAAACAGTGCAAACAACGTCACGCGAAATGCGATGAGGGTCGCCCCAGCTGCCTTCGATGCAGCACGGCCAGTCGACGGTGTTCTTACCAGGACTTGACGCCAACCGGGCGTCTTGCGGCACCTAAGGAGCCCATATCAGCCGGAGCCCATCCCACCGTATCCGCCCCCTCTGTGGCCTTGTCTACTAGAGCCTCAGGCCCTTCAACAACGGTCTCCCCCGATGCGGGCTCCGTGCCCTCTGAGGCACCCGCCGTTGGACTGTCCCCTACAGCACCAGCGGCAGCCAGTGATGGCATCAACGCCTGCTTCATCTCTCCATCGTCCGGGAGGGCGTCATATGATACACGACACCTAATGCTCCTCCATCACCTCGAAACCGTCATGAACAAGCTACCCGAGGCCATAACACTCGCAGAAGTTATGGGTATCTCGCAGTCCTGGAATTTTGTTTTTCAATGGGCAGCCTCAGCACCTTACTTTATGGACGAGCTCTTGGCCTTTTCTGCCTTGCACCTGAGCAGCTTACAGGGTAGCCCTGCGCTCAAGACTGCATATCTCCTCCAGGCAACTGAGCTGCAGACACGCTCACTGGCCGGATTCCATGCGGTTATAACAGATATTCGAGACGACAATTGCACAGCGTTATTCTGTTTTTCTCTCATGATAGGGATCCATACTCTGTATAATGCGGCATGCAAAAAGGGTCATTTTAGCGAGCACATCGACGGATTTATACAGTTCCTAGAAGTCCATCGCGGAGTATCCACAATCGCCTTTCAAAAACGGGACATCATTAGTACCTCTGAAATGAGGCCAATTGCTGATATGATGGAGATATTCATCACCTCGCATCGCCAACCTGAGACAATAATAGAG
This sequence comes from Fusarium tuaranense, assembly GCA_013363205.1. Classification (NCBI taxonomy): domain Eukaryota; kingdom Fungi; phylum Ascomycota; class Sordariomycetes; order Hypocreales; family Nectriaceae; genus Fusarium; species Fusarium tuaranense. Next base: position 1,998 of record JABEEN010000085.1, on the reverse strand, counting down.
CCTCGGTCTCTCGATAGCGCGGTTGACTGCAACCAGCTCCAAGACATGATCACTAGTTCTCATGAGAGGTTGGGCCCGGCCGCCTCTAGTACCTGCCTCGAGGCGGTACAGTCCCTGAGACAGTTGTGCAATCGTAGCATGCGCCTGGGGAGGCCAAGCTCGACATACATTTTCTTGAACTGGGCCCATGATATCCCATCTAGCTATCCCGATTTACTACGGCAGCGGTGCCCAGAAGCTCTGATTATACTAGCACATTGGGCCTGGCTACTTCATCAGGAGTCTGACTTTTGGGCCTATGGGTCAGCTGGTCGAGATCTAATTGAAGCTATCGCCGAGCATTTGGGCTCGTATTGGGCAAGGTGGCTATCTAAGTTGACGGACGCCCTAAGCAATGAACACACATGAATCTACCCTAAGCTTCACTCCCTAACCTACCAAGGATGAGCAAACAGGTCAAGCTGAGGAACAGATGATAGGAACCACAGGATCGAACTCAATATGTGGTGAACATGTTAGGGTACGTCTCAATTTTTACTTTTGATTCCATGCCCTCGATAACAGCAGAACTCATGAGTCTAAAGGATTCATTGAGCAAGTTTCCGAGCCATGATTCTTCATTAATTCATCCTCATAAGAGAATGCGCGGCATCCACTACTTGATGGCAGCGTGGAAGGCTTTCTATCATATGAGGAAGCCACCTCAGACATATAAATCTACCGCGATCTCCTGGGACATATATCAAATCTTTCCAAGTATTTATTTTCACGCCTGATTCTATTTTATTTTTCTCGGGATAAGAATCCAAAGCCTTAGGTCCTGATACATCATCATCACCTCCCACCGCCTCTCGTATCACGTGATGCTCTCTTTTTTCACACTTTTGAGCCAATTATGATATTCTACACCAAGAGAGAACTCATTCAAAGTCACTCTATCTCGTTTGCGCCCCTGAAACCCGTCTCCAGGGCCAATTTCTCTCGAAAGGGTCATGCCAGTCGAACAAAATGGCGAAGGGGTCTTGCCCAAAGACCTCATGGTCCTCCAACTTGGTCAGATTGATCTCCTGATGGCAATGTACGAATCGGACAACGCTATATCGATCGATGCCTCATCCTCGACTCTGCTTGAGACGCTACGAGATTGGTGTGACAATGATGGAGAGATGCCAAAATTCACTCAGTCAAGCATAAACATGCTTCTCACTCTTGAGGTTTCCGACGACGAGAGCCAGACAAAATCTCTGCAACTACACTTGTCCGTCCCTCTAGTGGATCAAAAGGGGGGAAATATGGATGAGCCACCACCAGTGAAGACAAGAATTCAACAACCAGATTGGATGAGCAAGGGCGAGGTCGCCTCTCTGACGGCCGAAATTCCCAACGAAGACATATTGACGGTCATCGAATATGTCAAGGACGCTGCAGCCCAACACCTAGCATCACAAGCGCATGCAAACGACGATACCACAAGTACGGACAAGTCAACAGTTCGCGTATGGTTTTATTTCCCCTCAATCAGCACACGAGCAAAAAGAGACGACCTCGTCAACTACGCCCCCACATACGGCCTAACAGGATTCCTCCTCGCCGGAAAACCCGGCATCCTATGTCTCGAAGGCGGATCCCAAGCCATCGACGACTTTATGAAGTTCATCAAGACAGAGAGTTGGGGAGATATTCCAGCACATCACAAAAAGGTCAGCGAGCGGTATCGGGAAGATGGTCCAGATGTGAAGCGGGCGTTTGTCGATATGCAGGAGATTACGGATACTGTTGGGGAGAAGAGAGGGGAGAGGGCGAACCGGAGTGATATGAGAGCTATAGAGGCTTGGCTTAATGAGAAGGGAGTTGGGGGGGCGTTTGCCAAAGTTGTTATGTAGCTTCGGGCGCGTTGGGACAAAAGGGAGGGAAGTAACGGTCGTCAAGGTACAAAACTACCATATCCTCTCAATAAATTCAGACAGAGATAATGCATAATAATTTGCTCCAATTTTC